>JBAMJV010002091.1:0-217594 GCA_037951105.1 Echinarachnius parma
CGACAAGACTCATCACAATAATATGCTGATTCTACGCCTGTGTTTTGACCATCAATATAACTTTATCGTTTCGACGCACATAAATATGAATGGTTTATATATTTATGTCTTCTATTATGAACAATTGGGTTTAATTATGACCAGTTGAGTTGAATTAGTACCTAGTTTGTCTAGGACCTACATGTATGTGATGTAACATTTACCTTACACCGCGACTAATAATAAGTACGGCTAATGAATGAATTATTCAAAAGTAGTATGGTAGAAAAAAAGGATTCGGATAATAAGATGATTACCAAAACAAACAAACAAACAAACAAACAAACAAACAAACAAACAAACAAACAAACAAACAAACCAACAAGCAAACAAACAAGCAAACAACTAATCAAGCAAACAAACAAAAAACAGGCCAACAATTAAACAAACATAAAAAACGCCAGTATGTCTACATCTACCATAGATTGTAACAGTGACACAGGTAAGGGGGCCTATTGTCCCAGGGGTGTTTCACAACCATTCAAAGTTGAACTTAACTCTAAGTTGGACCTAAATATTATGGAAAGCCGGTAGTTTCTTTGTAAAATTGTTGAAACAGTTCCTGAAAATGCACACAGTTTGATAAACTTGATAAGTTTGATAAGTTATTTTTGTTATTATCAAGGAGCCTTGAAATAATGTATATACACTTTTTATGAAATTGTTGAAAGTTTCAAATACTTGCATTTTTTGTTTTGCTTATGAATATGTTCGATTTCGAGGCTACAAATGGCTTTCCATAATTGTTAAATCCAACTTAAAGGGTACCACCACCCAAAAATAATATTCTTAAAAATGAAAGGTAAAATTTTTAGTAGTCCATTCCACCAAGTTCAGAAAATATGTGTTGAGCATCTATTTAATATCATACAACGGTACCAAAACATATAGTTATTTGTTGTTATTTGCCTGGTGGTCCCCTTTAAGTTCAACTTTGAGTCTTTGTGGAACACCCCAAGGCCCTCTAGTCATAATGGTGTTTGATTGGTTGACATCTATTGATTGTTCACATTATTGCTGTATTTGTATACTCTTTGTGTTGTGTGAAGAAAAAATCCAACTATTAGAGGATAGGATTAGTATATTAGAAAACTAATATACTTTTATTACATTTATTACTATTATTATCATCATCATCATCATCATAGTCGCCATTTTCATCATCATCACCATCACCATCATCATCATCATCATCAAAGTCGCCATTATCATCATCGCCACCATCACCATCATCATCATCATCATCGCCATTACCATCACTGTCATCATTATCATCACCATCGCCATCATCATCACCATCACCGTCATCATCATCATCACCATCATCACCATCACCATCACCATCATCATCATCATCACCATCATCACCAGCATCACCATCATCACCATCATCATCATGGTCCTTATTATAACATCTTTTAGGAAAATACATTTTTTCTATACAATTTTCTTTGTGCTCTCTCCTCAAATAACAAGAAAACAAAATATACTGTAATAAATAAACTCCAACGCCCCAATATACTCCACATTCAACTCACACGCCTCAGAGAAATGAGATTGAGTGAAGTACAGAGGCGTGTGAGTTGAATGTGTGAGTATATTGGGGCATTGGAGTTTTATGTCTACAGTATATTTTGTTTTTTTGACTTGAGGAGAGAGCACAAAGAAAATTGAATAGAAAACAATTATTTTTGCCTAAAAGATGTTATAATAATGAGGATGATGGTGGTGATGGTGATGGTGATGATGATGATGATGGTGATAATGATGATGATGATGATGGTGATAATGATGATGATGATGATGATGAAACTCTATTGGTACAATGTAGGTGCCCTATATTGTCATTATTACCTTATGTGGTCAATAATATTGTTTAAAAAAAAGCTTTGTCTTCTCTCTTTAGTCATTAAACAATAAATAATCTCCGCAAAACACGCAAATACACACACATCCCCATGCCTATACATCCCTAATTTAACAACAAGCTCCACATTTGAAACAAGAACAAATGAAACACTGTTATCAGTCATCATCAAGCTTTTACGGTTACGACATGTGTCTCCTGCTTTTTCCTTTGTAAGAAACTTGCTAAACATACATAAGATATCCATTCTCCCCCTTATTTCTTATTTTATATTATGTAGATTATGTTTCCACGTTGAATTGGCACCAATCAACATATTTGTTTTGCTTGTATTTCAATTAGAAACATATTTTGTCAAACTTACTCATTATATATATTTGTATGATGTTTCTTTGTATTGATGTGAAAAAGTGGAAATAAAATAAACAAACAAAAGGCATCATAATTTGCATATTATCCTTTATTATTCTATGTTTGAAACATATATTGCATCACAGTTAATACAAACATTAATATATAACATTATTTTGTCAGTACACCACGTTTACCAGTTATTTTGTGACAAATCTATTTAAAAAGTGGCAAGGCACCCAATAACTTGCTATAAATAGGACTCGAAATAAGCACTAGCCAGCCCCCCCCCCCCCCCCCTGGTATTCAGTAAAGCAACATCTAAATGTTATATTTGAAAATACTATGACATCAAACTTTTGGTACGATATTCAGTTGATGAACTGATTGAATCCCAATTTTAGCTAAGTAATTTACTTCGCCTATTTCGCCAAATTCAACTGCTTTAATGGAATTTTATATTGGCCCAGACTCAGACTGAGTCATTATTTTGTTCTGAGCCACACACCCCCAAATTGCTACATTGACGTTGCTCAACTTCGCAACCAATAAACAATTTGATGTTCAGTATGATTTTAATTTTATTCAGGCCATACAATCTTGATATCAGGCCATAAGAGAGTGGGAGCAATCAATGTAACTTGCAATTAACGGGGCAGCAGAAAATAAACCTAATTTCGAGCCCTTTGGTTATTCATTGTTGGCAAAATGTTTAGGTTCCTGAAACCATATCGTGCAATAATAGTTTGGTCACAACGTTGAATACAATTTGAATACAAATGAAGAAAAGGATTAAATACACAGAAATAAAATCAATAGTTGTTATAAAGAGAAAATGTACTTGGGGAAATTAGGTATACGAATTTGATTGACACATCTGAAACATAATTTTATTTGGAATACAAGTACACATTAGATACAAAAGGTACATGTATTTCACGTTTCAAAAAATGTATTTAATATTTTCAAAATTGTCTCTATGCAATCCTGGATGCCATTATCTGATTTGGAAGACATTTTGTTTTTCACCCAATGTTTTCTTGTGAAGACAAGATATGAGAACAATTATTTAATTATCTTGAAATTGTATTACATTTCTTCTTTATTTACGCCCTTATAGTCCAATCAAACAATTTTAAATGCATTCAATAATTTATTATAATATTTCTCTGCATAATAATAATTCTTTCTGCAGCAAAAGCTTGGGGTAGATGAAAAGATTTAGGTATATTTCATATTTAAATATCTGACAAATTTCACAATAAATCCTAGTAAATGTCTGTCAATACCATTGAAATAAAACACATAAATAGCAATAACTTTACAATTTGTACATAAATTATAGGTTTATACGTTAAAGTATATAATACAGGTTGATATATAAATAAATACTTTGTAATTGATTCAGAAAATGATACAAACACAAATTAAACAAATTATACATAATCAGATTATAAACATAAGTTCAAATTATTGACAAATTTAGGCAAAGAAATCTTAATTAATTTTCCCAAAATATACAAATAGTCGCGTAATCTCTAAAAAGATTGTATTTCAATTTGTTTCATCTATTGTTCGTTTTTTAACAATAAATTTCATTGGAGGAATGAGACTCCCACAAACAGGCATGAATACACAATGGAAATACATTTTCAAAAAGTAAGAATGACAGCATAATCATCCAAATTATTCATCTGCCCTGAATCAACAACTTTATCATTTTAATTATTTATCTGCCTGAATGAAAGTCCTTTTTAATTTTTTTTGTTTGCCTTTTGTGAATATGATGAAAAAGCTTTTATGCATCTAATTTGTGCCTATTCGGATACTTCACCGTTTATTATTAGAAATACAAGACATGAAATGTAAATAGAGGAATAATAATAAATACATGTCAATTGTGAATACCAATTGGTTCTTATGTAGAAACATGGGCAATACTTAATTTTTTTGAGACCCCATCTTAATGCTGAATTTTAATGACTCCTATTTCTCCCAAATTAAATTAACATAAACCAAGGAAGAAAGATTTATGTCAGCACGTTTAATACTTTTTTTGGGGGGTATTACATGCAATCTACACAGACCACAGCCCAAGTATTACAGGGACCAATCGTGAACGTTTCCAATTATTAAAAGCTATGAACTAATTTCTTCTTGTGAATGAGTGTTCTAATCTCCTTAACCAATATACATCGATGAACCATGGATAACAAATGAAGTGAAAAGTTAACTCCAGTTTAAATATGCAAAACTGAACATTTTTGTCATGATATTATATACATAATATAATCCCAGTACTAAGTCTCTCTTTAAATTGATGCTTTCTGGTTGTTTTTGGTCCAATACTGAATACAAGAACTGAATAAAAAGCAAATTAAACTTTTTTTTTTCAAAGCTGCACAAAAATACAAAGTTCAATACTTTTTTTTCAAAATATACTTTTGATTTGCATCCGTAAGATAAGTTTCAGACGGAATTCCGTTCAATGACAACAATAAAATCATGTTGTCAAGTCATCGATTCGGAAGACTATTTTGACTTGGAACATGTTAAAATGTTACTTCACATAACATTACAAGCTTAAAAATGTACCTTCACATAAACGTTATAAAGTTACAAATGTACACTATTGCCACAAGACTGTATCTTGCTCGATACTTTTAAGTACAATACAATTATTAAACAACGATAGAAATAGAAATAGCAGTACTCCCTCTGTAGTTTAAAACATTACATGCTGAGTAACGGTGTCACACAGTCGTTTGCTTCCCCAAACTATGCAGGTCTTCGCTACTCGTCTGTGGCGAGACCGAAACTCTGTAGATTGGTCGACCGTTCGCGATCACCGTGCTGTTTTCCGTATGCATCCCTTCCGCGTACCGCGCCGCGACTTTCGGTGAGCCGACCGGTGGCGCGGGCGGCGGCGTGTACGAGTAGAGGGCCCCCGCAAAGAATATGAGCGAGAAGACTTTGACGCATGCCGCGAGGATTAGCATGGACTTGCTGAAGGCTTCGTTGTTATAGAGCCAGCACGTGCCCACACCGTCGCAGGATGGTTCCCAGAGTAAGCACGCCTTGTCGATGATTGCGCCAAATACCACAGGGCCAGGGACTGTGCCTGTAAGAAGGAGAAAGAAATATATAAACCATCTCATGAGCATCTTGGAACTATTATATGAACATGGATATCACTTTTAGTGGTTCTTAGAGACAGGATAAAATATACTTTTTATATAATTTTTTAATCAAAACATTCATATAACAATTCAGATTTAATAAATTCTTACTGCAGATGAAATTCTTTATCCCGAAGTTAAACAGGCAATGATCATAGTGAATTGAAAAGCTTTAAATGATATGTTAGCCTGGTCTATCAAGCTTTAACATTTCCAGATGCCATATTTTCTGCATGCATTGGATTGTTACAATTACATTTAAACATCATAATTTTAGTAGGATCAATTGTCAAATTAGACTACACTTTGTTATTCTGAATATTTAGATAATAAATGTAAAAGAATGCTGAAAACTGCTTATCCGCTATGAAGGCAAGTGTAATAAAATGAGTCAAAGTAAGTGCTGAGCTATCGAATCTAGCAGGTCCTTTGTCTGGGCTGAAATGACAAGTACATTACTGTTACATGAAGCTAAATACTACATAAAACAGATGGGAGAGAGCTGGAACAGGTACAAGCTAGGATGGACAAGAACAAAAGAGGGGCCATCCAGAGGCGGGCACTGAAGAGTGGACAGGAACAAAAGAAGTGCACTGATATTTAATATATTTATAAATACTTACCAAGAGCTCTGTATAGTAATGACTGCAGACCCAGAGCGAATGACCTTTGACTGTGGGGAACACATCTGGAGGAAAAAGAGATATATTTTCAGTGAATGTTAACATGACTGATGAGAGAAATAAAGTGCATTTGTATAATACATAACAGACAAAATTGGGAAATAATATAAGGAAAACAAAACGCTGGAATTTTCGCTTGCTGTTTCTGATAAGTGCAGAATTCCTGTCACTTTTAGTTGTATATTTCCTCTTATAATAATATCGCTAGTGATATTCGTTTGTCTCGCAATGTATGGTCAAACTAGGAATCTAAAAGATCATGACGTTTTGTGTGCCGCTGCAACACTTTGTCAAATGATATAATCTAATGTAGACAATCGGTTTTTATGCTCTACCGTGGCTCCAAACGCAAAATCTTGCATAAGCGAGCACGTTCCTAATAGGTCAACAACGGGCCGCGTCGATTGGCCGGTGCACACAGGTACTCAACCAATCAACGGGACACTGGTTCGGCCCGCCTGCCGAACCAGCGTACGATACGTCGCCATGACACTACCCCGACCAACCGGCCCCCACCGGCTGATTTCAACCCACGGTAGAACCGAGCCACCTTCTTGCTACAAGCTCATATCTATGTATCAATTTCAGGGCAGGGCGCCCGTATGTTCAATCAATAATAGTAAATATACTATCCATTGCGGATATAGTATCAGAAATAATATCGCTAGTGATATTCGTTTGTCTCGCAATGTATGGTCAAACTAAGAATCTAAAAGATCATGATGTTTCGTGTGCCGCTGCAACACTTTGTCAAATGATATAATCTAATGTAGACAATCGGTTTTTATGCTCTACCGTGGCTCCAAACGCACAATCTCGCATAAGCGAGCACGTTCCTAATACAATGTAGGTCAACAACGGGCCGCGTCGATTGGCCGGTGCACACAGGTACTCAACCAATCAACTGTTTTGACCAACCCCCGGAGGCTGCCATGTTTGGGTAAGATTTGTGAATTCCGACATTGATACTAGATCCCTTTAATATGGAAGGGTATTTATTGTTTTCATACCTGAGAGTTGCAGTGGTGGATGGTACAACCGCCAGAATGGTGAAGAACTCGATGAGAAAGAGGAGCGCCAGAAAGACTGTGCTCTGACTGCATGAGGAATCACACTTTCCAAGCATAGCCATCGGTTCCTCAAATGTGAAGTTGTCTGGGATCGTTATACAGCTGCAGTTGCCATAACCCTGGATTAGTAGAGAACAATTAGAGAATAAAGCATGTGCACAATGTTCTATTCACGAACATCATTACAAAAATCACCACCACCAGTACCATCATAACAATTACTATCATCACCATCCTCCAACTCATACTCCTCCAATCTCCTTTTTTCCATAATTCTTCAAATTATACCCTTCTTACTCTAATTTGTTCTCCTCTTCTGCCTCATTACCTTCCCTTTACGTTTTCTGCTCCCGCCACTGCTGCCACCGTCGCCGTCACCACCACCACCACCACCTAAATAATAATCATCACCACTACCATCATTATTATCCTCTTCATTCTCCTGATTCCTCTTCCTCCACATCATCTTCATCGTCACCATCACAACCATCATCATGAATTTTATCCCGACCTCTTCCCCCAGCCCCTGCCGTCCTAACCACCATCATCACCACCATCACTACCATTACGAACATCATCACTACAATCATCCTCATTCTCTTTATCCTCCTCCTCCTCCCCTGTATTCATCTTCCTCCACATCCTCTCCATCATCATCATCGTCTTTGTCATCGTCATTGTCATCATCATCGTCTTAATCATGGTCATTACCATCATCATCACCACTACCTCCGACATCCTCTTCTCCATTACCACCACCTCCATTACAACCACCATTACTACATTGTATTACTACCATCATCACCATCATTATCACCACCACCAACATCCTCTTCTCCATCATGTACCACCACTGCTATTACTACCATTCTCCTTATTCTATTCCTCCTCCTATTCATCATCGTCATCATCATTATCATCATCATCGTCATAACCCCCATCATCCTCATTATCATCATCATCATCGTGATCTCCATCTCCATCATCATCATCGTCATCACCATCATTATTATCACCACTACCATTAGTACTATCCTCCTAATTCTCTTCCTCCAGTTCACATCATCTGCATCATCATAATCACAACCATCACCATCATCACCAACATCCTTTTCTCCATCACCACCACCACTACTATAACTACCATCATTCCCATCCTCCTTATTCTATTCCTCCTCCTATTCATCTACTTCTTCATCATCATCATCATCAAAAACCACCACCTCCATCACCATGACGTCATTCATCATCACTTGGCTACTCACCTCTACTCCCCAGCTGTCCACACACCCTGCGTGGCAGGCTGAGTAGTAGATGACATTGTCGACGCCGCAGACCGGCTGAAACATGTTGTTGCAGTAGCAGTCACCATTACACGAATGGTTGAGCTCTGACGGTCTCGATGTGATGTCAAGATCACTGAAATTAGAAAATGAAGTAAAGACAAATATCACTAAAAAGTATTTAGCTTTGGTGTTTTTATCACTCTGGTATGACAGTTTCTAGGAGGCTAATTTGGAGCCCAGAAGACTTTATACGGGATTGTACAGTTGACCATGAGGCCCACCATGTCTGGGTTGGGGTAGCTGATGAATGTCAAATTGCCCTAAAAACTTGTTTCTACTATTAAAATTAACTCGCTACAAGCAAGTTGGGTATACAATGAACTTTAAAATGTGCTTGTAAAGCAGTAAGAGCTTTTAATTATAAAATGAACTGGGTTATTATTTATTATCTATCATAATAGGAAGCTTTGACTTACATGTTTGTGTAGTCGACCGTGATGCCCGCCATTTCCGGGTTGGGGCAGCTGATGAGGAATGCTCCGAGAAGGAAGAAGGATATCGTGAGGACGAATAGACACCAGCGGATCATTCCCTGAAACTTGAGGTCGAAGCGTTTGACCACGTACCCGCCGATGACAGAACCGAAAACCGCTGCCGGGATCACAGTGAAACCTAAAGGCAACATCAAAACAATAACAAATTAGCAATGATAAAAGAGTTGAAAGCAAACTGATATGTCAGACTTGACAATGACGACAATGAGACACCAGTGGATCATACTTGAGGTTGAAGCGTTTGACCACGTACCCGCCGATGACAGAACCGAAAACTGCTGCCGGGATCACGGTGAAACCTGTATTAGAGATAATAACAATACAAATCAAGGATATTGGCATTATTGAGGCATGAAGCAGGATATATTATTGAGGACAACCAGACATCAGCGGATCATTCCCTGAAAGTTGAGGTTGAAGCATGTGACCCTTTACCCGCCGATGACTGTGCTGAAAACCGCTGGCAAGATTACCATAAAACCTGAAGGGAAAAACATCAGAAGACTAAACAAATTAGCAGCAATTATTAAAAAAAGAGTTGAAAGATCAAAATGAAATATAAATATGAACGATATCACAAAGAAATATAAAAAGATCATGCCCTTGAACTTAAGGTTGAAGAGTTTCATAATGTTACTGTTGATGACCGAACTGAAGACCACTGCAGGAATAACTGTGAAGCATGAAACAGTAGCAAAATATTTTTATATCAATGATTTCATGGGAAATAAACTTTTTTCACACATTTTCAAGAAGGCAGAAAGTGATTAAAACAAAACCCCCCCAGATTTTCATATCAATGTTCTTTGATGTACTGTAGTTGGTTAAAGCTGCAAAAAGAGGGAATTTCCAATAGGCCTGATGGGATATTGCTGGATCAAAGTATGACTGAGGCATGTGACCTTTTTTACTCGTTTAGCCAGCATATTATAAACCAACATTCCAATTACAAATATTCATGTAATTCCCCAGTAAGCCTTTTGAAATCCCCCTCATTTGAAACATCTGTCCAAATTTATCATGAGTGAACAGTTATCAGTCTCAAGAGGACGGGTGAGTACAGGCCAATGTACATGTATACATAGAAATGTCACATTTCACTCTTTGGGGATGAATTGGTTTACGCATAACATGCATACCGTATAGCCCCCTGCTGAATATGGGCCATACAGCCATTATTTATGAACCCGTTGCTTACTGGAACCTGGGGGGTGTTTCACAAAGATCCTAAGTTGAACTTAACTCTAAGTTGGACTTATCTATTATGGAAAGCCATGTGTAGCCTTAGAATAAATTATATTCAAAACCAAGAATGCAAGTATTTTAGACTGTCATAAATTTTACATAAAAAACATGGAATCTCCTTGATAATAGAAAATATTAATGATTTAAATCAACATTTTATGCCTTTGAAAAAGGACTTTTTAAAACAATTTTTCAAAGAAACTAATGGCTTTCCATACTTTTAAAGTCCAACTTAGAGATAAGTTCAACTTAGGATCTTTGTGAAACACCCCCCTGATGGGCTATGTACAAACTCTATGGGGATTCCAGAAACTCAAAGGGAACGGGTAAAATGTGCAAGGATCGAGGGACCAGTTGATTCTTCTCATTTAAATGGAGTAGATCTGCATTTGATTCCTATCTATTCATTCATTCATTCCCCTGAACTACAGCCACGGATAGTTCTAGGGGAGAAGACTATCCATGAAATAACTTTCAGCAGATTTTTACGCCAGCATTTTTACGCATACATACATTATTTATGTATTTTCTTATCAAATGTGAATACCCCATTGAAGAATGGTCTAGAAATATTCTAGAGCTGAGGTACATGTATATTGAAAATGAGTGTTATGCCAAAATAACATTGTCTTGAATGACTTATCACTATAAAATGGGGAATAAAAACAATTTGAATGAAGCAGGAATTCAGACCAATCTGAAAAACAAACCCATAAAGCTAGCACCAAAGGACCTCTTCTTGGAAACATAAACCCACTAACACCTGCAAGTCATCTATCATCACTGCTTAATGTTTTGTTAGTTTTTGTTAGCTGCATGACTTTTTCCTGTTTTCGCAGACAAGTGAAATATTGAACTTTTATGATTTATAACCCGTTCCCTTCCAGATTCTGGAATCCCCATAGACTTTGTATAGACACCCGATTCCCACAGGGCAAAAAATAAATTCTATTAAATTTCAATTCTTACTGAAATACAAAGAGATACATTGGGTTACAAAGACAATGAATCTGATGAGAAAATAAACCCATTAAGGATTAGTCCCCAAAATATTTCAGTCTGGGGTCCAAGTATCAACATTTAAATCATATTCAACTGGATACCAAAGTACACCAGGGAAGGGTGTTTCACAAAGATTCTAAGTTGAACTGAACTCTAATTTGGACCTAAATTATGGAAAGCCATTAGTAACATTTAGGAAACTGTTCTAGTAAAAGGCATTAATTTAGATATAAATCATTAATATTTTGCATTATCAAGGAGCCTCCAAGTTATTAATGCAATTTTTTTGGGAAGTCTTTAATACATATTTGCATTTTCTTGCTTTTGAATATGATTTAGTCCAAGGCTACAAATGGCTTTCCATAATTGTTAGCTCCAACATAGCATCTTTGTGAAACACTCCCATGTGCTCTGTAGTTACACTCACCGACGAGCAAAGCAGCCCAACTGGATGAAAGACTGAACTGGGACTCCAAGAATTTTGGAGCGAATACTGCGAAGCCCGCCAGAAGAAACCACTCCGTGATGGCCGCGCCGCAGATGCACATGAACGGGACGTTGCGTACCAGCGCCATGATGGCTCGTGGGAAGTCGCGCAGGCTGTTCCCGAAACCGGATCTGACCTCGAACTCTGCGCCGTTGTGCGCCTCGTTGACACGGTACTTGGCAAGTCTCTGCTGACCTGTTTGACAAGAAAAGGAACAACGTTACCTTAACTGGAATGATGATGGTGAGTGCCAGGTAGGCAATGAGGATAACCGTTTAAGGTTAAATTATTACCTCTGATCTTAGATATTTGACTTGCTCAATGATTTGACTCATGACATTTGAACTTTGACCTCTATCTGGAAGTGATTTATGGATCAATGCAAGAAATGGGATGATGATGCTGAGTGCCAAGAAGGCAGCGAGGATTACACATTATTCATAATTATTTCTTTTAATTTAAGGTTCATGTATTACTTATGACCTTTGTCATATGACCTCACCATCATTAGACCTTTAAACTTTGACCTCTTATCTGGAAGTGCTTTAGGGAGTACAATAAATGGAATGATGATGCTGAGTGCCAAGAAGCCTTTTTGAAGAAGGCAGCAAATATAAATAATGACCTCTTCCTGTTTAAGTTTTAATAAGACAGTGCTCCTGACTTTTGGCATATAACCTTACAAATCATTTGACCTATGAACCTTGACCTCTTACCTGGAAGTGCTTTAATAGGGAATGCAAGAAATGGAATGATGATGCTGAGTGCCAGGAAGACTGTGAGGATTAACAATAATCTTTTCCTGTTTAAGTTTTAATTACTGCTTTGAATATATTAGTAATTATTACATCATGCAAATTATTTTGACCTTTGACCTCTTACCTGGAAGTGCTTTAGGGAATGCAAGAAATGGAATGATGATGCTGAGCGCCAGGAAGGCTGTGAGGATAAAGCCCATCCACCACGCTCCAACAAAGAGGGGGCTTTCTGAATCCAGACCAAGGCTGCAGCAAAAAAAAAGAAAAAGAAAACACAAAATAATCAATTAACCTCATGAAGTTCTGGACAAATTAATTGTATACAGAGAGAGAGAGAGAGAAAGAAATCGGACACTGATAAGATAACAATATATACGAAAAGATAGTATAAGGATGAAAGGATAAAACCCATCCACCAGGCTCTAACAAAGAGGGCACTTTCTGGATCCAAACCGAGGCTGTAAAGGAGACAAACTGGGAGATATAATAATAGAATAATATTCATATACTAGTACCGTAGTTCTAAAATGTAAAGTTTGACACTGTTAAAATAAGAATATCAAAGCGTATCCACCACACTCAAAGAGAGGATACAAAGGTAGAAAAAAACCCACAAAATTATTTTAAAAGTTCTGAACAAATTAAGAATTTAAGAAGAAGAGTTACTAGAAAAGAGGGTAATATTATGAAGAAAGTATATTGGGATTATTATTTAATTACATGAAAATTTGACATATCCTGCATATTTATTTCACACATACATGTACAAAAAAGGCAAAATATATAGCCAATCGAAACCATAATAGTCTAGATAAAAATGATATCAAGATTGTAGGTGAATTATTACTTGCGATCACCAACACAACAGGAAATTTGAATTTCCAAGCAAATACAATAGACAGACTTTCGATGTCTGGGTCAGTGGGTACAAAATGCTTACAACAAAATACTGTTTGGGTGCAAACAAATCCTAAATACAACTATTTCCTGTTTTGGCGCCCTCTATCATCTGAAATCATGAGAGTTTGTTTTATTTCTCTCCTGAATCCCTTCTTGTTCTCTTTTATCATTAGAGCTACAGTCAATTCTTGTTATGAAGAACACTGACAGAAGGCAGCAATTTTCCTGGTCCGAATAATTTTCTTCATAATATCTTAATTTCATTATTTTGCAACACTTAATGTGACAAAAATGTTCATTGCTGGCCCCTTTTGTCTCAAAAGATTCTTTCACAGTTCAATCATTTCTATTCAGGGATGCCAGTGAGCTCCAAGGCAAGAGCCTGAAGAGGGAATCACAATACCAGATTTTAGTGCAAAAGTACTAAATTAAAGAGCCTGAAATTCTAAGAGAACAGGGCCCGAATGCAAAATTTTGCCTGAAAACTTCTATCATTATTTCATTCAATAGTGTTGAGTTTGCATGTCCCCAGTCAAACTCAAAAGATGCATCCCCTCCCCCCCTCCCCCTGGAGTAAACAAAGACAAATTCCTCTACTTTTTTTCCAGATTCATTTCAGATCGGTTACTGTCAACTCTCATAAATGTAAACAACAGTTAACAGAGATATTCTACGGCGTGGAAAAAGATTTTCGCTAATTTCATCTTCGTCGGGCACAAATCCCACAAAGAACTATTTCAAATTAATTTCCCATCCACGAACAGAGCGAATATCAATCACCGAAGTGTTAATAGCGAGCGCAGAAATTCGCTCCAGAAAATCGAGAAAAGGGGACTGTTTTAATCATCAAGGATGGGTGTGAGTGGTTTGAAGGGGAACAAATTTGCAATTAGTTTCTCGATGATCCCAGATGTATTCCTGTTAATAGCCGAAAGTATGAGTAAATCAGAACAACTGTCACTTTGCTAATTCTTTAATTGTGTCAGCTGGGTAGCATGGGAATTTTCTTCCCTTTCGCTAAATGAAATTTCAGCTAATAAAAGAGAAACTATCAGTGACTTAATGGTCATTTTGTGGTGTAAGGTAACATATATGTGACCTTACACCACAAAATGACCAATATCAAGTTGGGAAACTGATTGTGCTGATTTTCACATGACATTTAATAAAAAGAAGTCATCACCTTTGAAATGGTATATAATTTGTCATATTCGGAATAAGCAAACCCTCTAAAAATGAGCACCAAAGACTTGGAACATAGCTGAAGCAACTTTAGTTCATAATATTTTCATCGCTAGTAATGTCAATCCATATGTGGACATTTCTAATAATACATCTTCACAAATTTTTTTCTCGAGACTTGCCCCATAATTTGTGATGATTGATGAGAATTTAAAATATCTTAGTCATAACATTTTGATCCAAAAGTTAAACAATTCAAATCATCCTAATAATCTTCACAAATCAATAAATTCTTCTTGTGCCCTAACCACATTAATTCTAGATGATTGATGAGAAAATCTCTTGGCTGATAACATTTTTCAACCAATTTGTTTTCTTCTTTTTTTCCCCACATGTAGATGGAAATTCCTAATCATCCAAATATATCTTTCTAGTCGACCTAACCTGATAATTGTAAATGATTGATGGGCAAAGTCTGTGCTCTCTGATAATATTTGTTCTTCAGAAAGGATGTTTTTCCTCAAGGTGGACATTTGTAAATGAGTTCTAACTACCCCAGTGTCAGGGGAAGTGCATCTTTCCTTTTTCCTAATTCTCTCACTAACTTATCAGTTCCCCTAGGCCTAACTGATGGAATATCATCTTAAATTTGGAATTGAACCGGAGACTCAAACTAGGTAGTACTCCTTTGGTGGTATTATACATGATTCAAGATTCAATATACAGTCAAACCTGTGTATACTGACCACCCAAGGGGAAAAAGTTGCCACTAGGCTATCAACAGGTTCCATAACTCTGCTTTCCACTGCAGGGGATTACTCTCAGTGGCCACTGTAGACAGATTGGCCGCTATAGACAGGTGGGTGCTAAGACAGGTTTGACAGCATATAGGCATTTCACAACTGTTCTAAAGTATGTCAAGACTTTCATCTTATGATGGAATCTTTACTTAGATTTTTAAGAAGATCTCCGACTTCACTAACTTCATAAATATGCCTAATTTGTGGAATCCCATCTTGAAATTTCGGAGCTGAACCGAGAACTAAAATTGATTTGGCCAACTTTATTTTGTCTTTGATAATGAACATCCTCATGGATTATGATATGCTTCATGTATATGTTTCCCTTATATAGGGTGAAACTGGTACCAATTTAGATATGACTGGGCCTTTGGGGTAGGAGTGTAGATCATGGGCGTCGATACTTACGTAATACCTATTCATCAGGGGGGATGAATGAATAGATCATCCCCCCCTGATGAATGGGTATCAATGACAGATCAACGCCCATGGTGTAGATCAAAGAGTCTTTACTATAGTCCCAATTCTTCTGACATTGCCTACCATTCGCAAGCTATTCTGTCATACATCTAGATTTGAAAAGTCAAACCTGGTCCTTAAAGTATAAGTACGACTGGGCTAGGGTTAGGGTTAGGGTTAGGGTTAGTATAAGTATGACTGGGCCTTTGGGCAGGAGTATACAGGAGTGTGGAGATCAAAGACTCATTACTATAGTGCCAATGGCTCCTCCAGATGTGCGTGACACTAATTGGCCATGTAGCGTGTGGCTCTCTAGTGATGAGTATGACAATCGTTCGCCTTGAACCCGGAGGAGTTCCCATGCCTCGTCAGGTTACCAGTTACTGCTCGACACGCATCACACACACACACACTCACAAGTCAATGCTTCCACATCAAAAATACAACGAGTTAGAATCTCTTTCATCTTTAAGCATTTGTGTTGCCTGCAGCCAGTGCGTCCACGTCAATTACTTTTTATTTACTACATAAATCCCTTTCTTTGAGCATTCCTGCAGCCAACGTGTCAACATCAATATCACTTCCTTTTAAGTCATTATAAGCTAAAATACCTTTCATCTACAAGCATTTGGTTTCACTGCAACCAATGCTTCTACATCCATTGCTTTAATTTACTACAAGCTACAATCCAATTCATGTTTAAACACGATAGTATTTTCCACTGCCACTTGTGGTGGCTCTTCTATTTTTTAATATCTCGGCCAAAAGTAAGCAACACAATGCTAGAAATAAGCCAGGTAATAGAAACAGGTTCAACTATCCTCTTCTTTTTCTCCTTCTTCTTCTTCTTCATATTGAGCTGTCTCCTTCAATTCTGAGGATTCTTTTTTGTCAACATTTTGGTCAAATAATGCCTGAATATTAAGTAACGACCCCTGAAATCACAAGAGTTCTTTTTCAAATTTGGGGAGTGCTATAGCCTATAGAACAGGAAGCATTTGTGACATACACTGGGTTATCATACTGGGATATTTATTCTAGTGTGGAAGCACTGGACGCGATGAAAAGTCACCTGTGCATCGAGATGTGCATCAGGGTATTAAGCTACGAGGGTTCATCAACATGCAAATGAACTTTTCTTCATTTAGATCTTTTGGGTCAGAGGCTACTGGTGGGCAAGGTTTGGGGTGGAGGCCGGGAGGGGCGGGCGATAACCCCCCTCTATCTACATGTATATACTACATCATAAATCACACCACTACAAGTCTAGTCCAAGTACAGTACATTTCCCCGATATACACAATAGTGTGTTGATTAACCTGTTCAGGACTGGTTAGGTCAAATGAACACTCGGGTTGGGGTCTATGTTGAATATATTGTTATACCAAAATCAAGTACCGGTAGTTCTAAAATTGGAACATTAATTTAACTTTACTTGTCCAAAATGTAGAACCAAATACTACAGACTTTTTAATGTTTTTCTTTGGTAGGGTTCACCAGATTAAAGTTTTGAGCCACTACAATTGAAGATGGAAGCTTTGACTTTACTTGCCCATTTGGGTATATAATGGAGAGAACAAAAATCTTAGCATTGACCTATTGTCATATTTTCAACAATAATTTGAATATATACATGCATGATGTTTACACTTACGTATACAATGCAACCGTACAATACAATGGGCATGGTCAAGTACTCTATTATGCATGCATGCACAGCAATGGCATCCAAGCAGTGGCTTCAAAGCAAGCGCTTGGCATGTTAGGGTTAATAAGGCAGAGGGAACCGGAGACAGAGGGAAGAAGAGAGAGGAAGAGAGGGGGGATGAGAGAATAGAAACCACATGGCACGGCCTTGGGTCTAAAGGCTAACTGCATCATCACAACCTTCTTTCACGGCTCCGGGTAGATGAAACATATTGGAACTTGTTCGTTCAATGCCAAATCATTCTCTTTTTAGTACAGAATTGTCACTTATAATAATTTGAACATAAATGCATTGTCATATTGCTGGGGAAAAAAAGTTTAAAGGACCTACAGAATACAACGTATGTTGACACTTGGGCAATTCCATAAATATGTCAACCAGGAGACCAACTTTTCAAAATGATCAAATTAAACTAAGTGAAACATCATATTAAAGTTAAATGTATGAACTTTCAGAAAACAGTAGTTAAATATATTTTTACCCAAGGTCAAGGTCACAAGATCCTTTCAAAGTGAGGAAAAGAATTGATACTTTCTTATCACTATGATGATGAATAATTAATTTTACTAAATATTTACATTATAAAAGGTGATGACAAATCATTGACAGTGATAGATTTGAAGATAATAACCTAGTGAACAACAAATCTGAAGTAGAATTGAATTTGGCTCTTTTAATTATTTTTTATTGTAAATCAATGTCGACATTCTTTTGGTCGTGTACGTCCGTAACGAAAAAACACATTATTTCAATTTTTCATGAAGACGAACAATTCAATAAAAATGAAAATGTTAATGCAAAGCAAGCACAAGACCCTCAACTAAAATAGTACATTAGAGTTCTCCAATCAACACTAATTAAGTAATTATTTGATATACAAATGTGTACGTCCGTAACGTACGTCCGTAACGGAATCCACCCCCTCTTTGACATTTCATGTGTTAATTCTACAACGCTCATAGGTATCGCTGTGCAGCTTCATGAGTTTTTTCATTGAAATATTACGCAACTTTTGAGACCAAATTTGCAACGAACAGGTATACCGTTGCAAAGTCATGTGACCTTTTGTAAGTGAATGTCAGCTAAGAAATCCCAAATTTTGTGATTTGTGTACAAATCCTATGGAAATTAGGTAATTATAAGATTCACTTATAAACCCTTCATTTTTTTCCATTCTAATCATTGCCATTATTTAATTTTAGTCTAAAATTGATTGGACCATGGTCAATAATCAATTTCATCGAAAAAAAAAATAAAAATAGAAAGTTGAAAAAACAATGAAATACATAAGAAATTCACAAAACAAGGAAATACAAAGAAACCATTATGGCTCTGGCAATTTTTTATGTTGGAAAATTATTAATTACCTACAGTATGTCAAAAAAGAATGTTTATGCATAAAACTAGTATACTTTCCAAGAAATAATTTGTGACCCATAGACTTTGCACTTGTACGTCCGTAACGGACACTTTGTACGTCCGTAACTGTACGTCCGTAACAAAGAAGCAGTCTAATTAATTCTTAATTAGAAGTGGAAATAAATTTTTTTTTTTGGTGATTCTCATCATTTGACATCTAAATGAAATGATAATGTATCATTTCAATGGAATGTATCTCACAATTCACAGAGTTTTACATTTTAAATTCAAATGTCAGAAAAATCACTTTCTCTGCGTACGTCCGTAACGGTGATGTTTTCAATTATTTCAAGGTCATAATGCTGATAATATTGCATGCAAGTTTGCAATAATTGAACCCTCACTGAATGTCATACATATAGCACACTAGACCTCTTGAGTAATTCCCACACTGACTGGAATAGCTTATTAAAGTGTCTGAAATGTACGTCCGTAATTATGGAATTGCCCACTTATTCCATAGTTGATGACTTGAAACATAGGTATGCCGAAGAAAAATCCATGAAAATAAACACAGTAGTGATTTAAGACTAGTTTCCTGATGCCAAATCTTACCTAGCAGCCAATTTACGCCCCACCCACATTTAGCGTCCGGAATAGGCAGCGTGATCGACGTGCGATTGACAATTCATTTGCTTACGTCATGACGCGTCATCTACAGAATTTAGTTCATTAGTCCGGTCTTTAGATGACGTCACATTTTGGCGATTTAAAAGGGGCGTTCCCAGGACAATAAGATATTTACTAATTACCCCAAAATTGATTGATTTCATGAGAAATGAATGCTAAATTCTTTTTCTTTGGGAAAAATTACTTATAGAGAGCCGAATTGTGAAAATTAGGCCATCTAGACGCTGTAGTTCCTTTAACTGAAATTCAAATGGTTTGAATAATTGTTACATGCCAACATTATTTTCTTACATCAACAGAATGAGTTGTCACTTATAATTGTAATCATGGAGCTAAAAATGTAACCATAGTTACATTAAACAAAAACAAACAATCTCACAAAGGAGCATGTCGACTTTAAGACAAATCATTAGTTTTGATACCTGCATAGAACATCACCAAATTGCCCCCCATCCACTGCAACCCCCCCCCCCCTCCTCCCGCCCATGTCAGCATTGGTTATCCGTTAACTGTGCGTGTTTTTGTTGGGTTTTTTTTTTTGTTGTTGGGGGGGGGGGGGGGGGGGGGTGAGTTACAGCCAAAACCCAAGTGCATGGTGGATTCACTCTTTAGTAGGTTAGATTCGTTTAAAAAGTTTAGTTTAAAGTGAGCAAGACAAAATAGTATATTAAGAAGATGTTGCAATGGTTTATTCACCCCAAATGAATGAACAAAAGGCTTTAAACAATGTACATCAATTCAAGACTAGGTTAAACATTAACAAAACTTTGTTTTCATAACCCGTGGCTTAGTCTTGTCAAAGCTTTTATCCTGAAAACTTTTGATTCAATCTTTTTGCTTATCATTTGAAAGTTCATTGTTCTTCAATGACAGTAGGAGCAAGAATAAGAATTGAACACATTTTAGATAGTTGAAAAACTCACAATGTATCACCCCCCGGTACTCAGTTAATAATTCACCAATTTTAAAACAATTCAAATTTTCACAACCAAACTGTGTTGTGTTTTTTTGTTTCTCAAACCTGATTTCTCTTACTGACTTATGAGCTGCATCTTCTTTTCTGAGAAATTTAAATAAACTGTTGGTTGTTCAAACTTACTCTCACATTACAGCATTTGGTTAATGATTTACTATATCTAAACTAAATGATTAAGTTTCCCTTTTTCAAACTGATTTTTGCATTTTTTTCTTATGAAAAGTGACAGCCAAGTATGTCTCAGCTTTTGTTATGAGATAATCAGATCAATTGTTGGTTGTTGCAACTCACCCAGTCACCCTATCACCATAGCAATTGGCTAATAATTTACAAACTTAGACATTTTTAATATTTCCTTTTTCAAACTGAATTCAATATGTTCATGAATACAGACGACCAAGTCCGTCCCTGTGTTTGTTGTTAACATTCTTTGGTTGTTATAACTAACAACTTTTGAGTCTTGCAATCGATTTAAGCACAAATTTAATGATTTATTATCTTTAAACTTATTTAAATTTTTTTTTTATCTCAGACTAAATTAAATAATCATTATCTTTTTCACACTGATTTCAGCTATTTATTTCCATGAAGTCTCATAACCAAGCCAACCCAAGCTATAGTCTCACTTTTAAGTTAGTAATTAATAAAGTAACTGCTTTAAAATATTAATTTTCTCTATCGGGATTCAATGTTTTCTTTCTCAAACTAATATTTAATTTTTTTATTATTATTTTTTAAAATAATTTCTACTTGTTACTTTCATGGAAACTGACAGCCCAGTCTGCTCCAGGTTTTGTCCTAAGAAAGTTCTAACCATTGTTTAGTTGTTAAAAACTGAACCTCTCAGACTTGCTGATGACACAAAGTTAATAATTTACCAACATTAAACCTCAAAGTCTTTCTTCTCTCAAACTTACAATGAATAAGTTTATTTTCTCGAAATGATTTCTATTTTTTCACTTTCATGTAAACTGACAGCCGGGTCCGCTCCAGCTTTTGTTTCCAGTAGCGCCACCTTCCGGGCGTCACCTCACATTTCTGGTTGGGTTTTCACCATGACGATCCGTGATTGAAAGCGACTAATTAAAAGGGCTAGGATCGGCATGAAAGTACAATTCACCCCAGGGGTGGTCAAGGCAGGTTCCTCTTTAGATTATCAAAAAAGGAACCTTTCAATATGCAGATTTAGAATTAGAAATGCTGAAAAGCTATTTTTAAGCATATACATGTACAGTCAAACCTGTCCTAGCGGCCACCTGTCTATAGCAGCCAACCTGCCTATAGTGGCTACCAAGGGTGTTCCCCTGCAGAGGAAAATAGTGTTGTGGAACCGGTCTATAAAGGTCACCTGTCTACAGTGGCCACTTTTCTTGTTTCCCTTGGGTGGTCACTATACACAGGTTTAACTGTAATTACATACATGTACTTGGCAGAAAATATCACTAAATGAAAGGCTACCTAAAAAAATAGAAATCACACCTGTGTGGTCAATCATCTTTCTTTTCTGATTATAGACCAGGAATCTTTTAACCCTGTGACTACAGGAACCGGGTGGGCTATGTACAAAGTCTATGGGGATTTCATAAACTCGTAGGGAATGGGTTAACTTGTTGCTTACAGGAACCGGGTGGGCTATGTACAAAGTCTATGGGGATTTTTTAAATCTCAAAGCGAAAGGGTTAACCAACAAGGCTAAATTAGCAGAAAATATCTCAGAATGAATGGGCTAATGAAAGTAAGTGTTGCCCAAGGGTGGCAAAACATGTCCCTCTTCGAATTAAGAACCGGGGAACCTGTTAATCCAGAGATTTATCAAACATAACTATTCAGACCACAGTTTCTTCTACTAATTAACACCACGTTTTCAATGACATGATTCTCATCAGCTTGAAATCACCTTTAGATTGCCTGAGGAAGAGTTGTTTAGAACCATTAATGTGGTATAAGTATAACAAAAGAGTCTGATATCATCACTATGGTTCTTTAACCCGTTGCTTACAGGAACCGGGTGGGCTATGTACAAAGTCTATGGGGATTTAGAATCTCGAAGGCAACAGGTTAATACATGTACATGTATACCATCCTAAATGCACATTTCTTTCACAATGTATTTTATTTACTTACAATCTATATTTTGTCCTAAAAATGACTTTTGACTGATCCTAATTTGAAACTAGAGGTGAGGGAGTACTTTTTTGGGGGGGAATCACCCATATGTTGAGATTTATGGTAGGAGGAAAAGGGGGGTTAACTAGGGGGAAGGGCCAAAGGGAATAATTCCGATTCCCGACGAAAACGGTGACGAACCACGATGAACCATGCGTGCACTCACAGAGGGCAGAATAAAATGAGAACAATATGTGAGTTTCGTGACCGGATTAAAATGTTTTACAGAAACCACCAGACAGCAGGCGAAATGAGTGAAATAGGCTTTGAAATGGACATTACAGTGGTCTCTGCTTCATGGAGTAACATTATTTAATACAGGGGTACTCTAGTTTAAACGATGAGATTCGACCAAACATTATTATGGAAATGTTCTACACTTAATGGTGACTCATGTTAAGTGGCTATTAATAAATCCTCGAAAACATTCCCAATTCACCTGACTAACGATCTGGGTCTCACAATTATCTGAAGTAACAATTTTACAGTAGACACAGTGCATATAATGAAATGTAATAGGCAATTCCACTACTAATATGTATGCACTATAATATATGAAACCGGGGGGGTGGGGGGGTTGAACTTAAAAATATGGTAAGCCATGGGGGGGGGGGGGGGGGGGGGGGGGGTTGAACTTTAAAATATGGTAAGCCATTTGTAGCCTTGGAATTTTAAAATATCAAAATAAAAAGGCGAGTATTTTAGACTTTCATAAATTTTACATCAAAAACATGAAATCCTCTTGATAATAGAAAATATCAATGATTTGAATCAACATTTATGCCTTTTAAAAGAAATTTACAAAATTGTTTCAAAGAAACTAACAGCTTTCCATAGTTTCTAAGGGGTCAGACAGTACATTGTACTTTGAGGGGGATCAGACAGATGTCAAGATTTTAAAGAGGAAATGGGGGGTTAACTGGGGGAAGAGCCAAAGGGAATAATTCCGATCACTGACGAACCGTGGATACCACTAGGTACAACCTGTCAATGAACAATAGAACACAGAGGGCTCAACTAAATGAGAACAATATTTAAATTTGGTGAGCGGATTAGAATTGGTGAGTGGACAAAGTTCAACTATGGCTGACATATATAACTCCTTACTCCAACTAAATTATTGTAATGAACCATGAAATCGAACAATATTTCCATTATATCTACAACTGATCTTCATTGAAATCTGGGTGTCAGGGTCCAGAGTGAACTTTTAAGGTAATCGGACAGATGTCAAGATTTATACCAAGAGGAAATGGGGGGTTAAGTGAGGGAAGAGCCAAAGGGAATAATTCTGATTACTGGTGAACCATGAAAACTACTTGGTAGATCTCTAGATGAACCATGCCCAAACACAGGGCAAAAGAAAATGAGAAAAATATGTGAAATTCTTATAAAATTAAGTTCGTTTTTTGTTGTTTAATTTGTCTAGCCCATTGACTATTGCCATTGCTATGTGTTACTGGAGGTGAGGTATGATTGTATCTAATTTTTAATGCAAATCCCTCTGCTTATAATGAGATCCGGGCAAAAGACATCTTGACACTCCAGTGTAAGGTGTTTTTAAAGGTGCTATCCACATAGTTGTCACTATACAGACAAACCTGTCCATCTAAGGGAGACACAAAAAGTGACCACTTTAGGGAGGTGGCCCTTATGCAGGTTGATATTGACTGCTATGGAGAGGTGGCAACTAACACAGGTTTGACTGGACATTTTGACTGACTTTTTGATCCTGGACAGGGCTAAAGAGACGACACTGATGAGACCCCCCCCCCCCCAAGTCTATGACTACGAGAATGATTTTGATGGGGCTATAACAATTGGTTCGGCTGTCACGTTTGGCACCATGGCCCTATAGACCCCTAGTGGATTTGTAACCATAAACATTGAAGGATTGGAACCAGCTTGTTGCACTTTATGGGACATGGGACCATGCATGTCAACTGAGTGAACAACACTAACATCATCCAGATGGATGAATATGTGTCTCTCATCCCCCTCCCCTCCTTACAAGAGACAGCAAACAGCTCAAATCATTCCCCTTTTGTATGGATCTCTGAGGAGCATTCTCTTACTTCAGGAAACTGAAAACCTTACAATGTTTCAGGTCATGGGACCATGAATGTCAAGGTTGACACCCCTAAACATCATCCAGATAGAAGAATATGTGTCTCTCATCCCCCTCCCCTCCTTACAAGAGACAGCAAACAGCTCAAACCATTCCCCCTTTGTATGGTTCTGGGAGCATTTTCTTACTTCAGTAAACTGAAAACCTTACAATGTTTCAGGTCATGGGACCATCAATGTCAGATAAGTTGACAACATTAACATCATCCAGATGGAAGAATATGTGTCTCTCACCCCCTCCCCTCCTTACAAAAGACAGCAAACAGCTCAAACCATTCACACATTGTATGGTTCTGGGAGCATTTTCTTACTTCAGTAAACTGAAAACCTTACAATGTTTCAGGTCATGGGACCATCAATGTCAGATAAGTTGACAATATTAACATCATCCAGATGGAAGAATATGTGTCTCTCACCCCCTCCCCTCCTTACAAAAGACAGCAAACAGCTCAAACCATTCACACATTGTATGGTTCTGGGAGCATTTTCTTACTTCAGTAAACTGAAAACCTTACAATGTTTCAGGTCATGGGACCATCAATGTCAGATAAGTTGACAATATTAACATCATCCAGATGGATGAATCTTTGTCTCTCATACCCTCCCTCCTTACAACACACAGTGAATAGCAAAAACCATTCCCCTTTTGTATGGTTCTGGGAGCATTCTCTTACTTCAGTAAACCTTACAATGTTTCAGGTCATGGGACCATCATCAATGTCAATGTTGACAAAACTAACTTCATCCAGATGGATGAATCTTTGTCTCTCATCCCCTCCCTCCTTGCAAGACACAACAAACAGCTATTAAAACCATTCCCCTTTTGTATGGTTCTGGGAGCATTCTCTTACTTCAGTAAACTGAAAACCTTGCAATGTTTCAGGTCATGGGACCGTCAATGTCAATGTTGACAACACTAAAATCATCCAGATGGATGAATCTTTGTCTATAGTATACCACCATCCCCCAATCCCCAAAGGAGTAAAGTATGAAAACCAAACTCCAAAATGTATTATAAATCATACTTTTTTCTTCTTCTTCCAATCAAGTACAACTAAAACCCTCCATGGGTCCTGGGATCAATGTCAAATATGTTGACAAAAGTAATGTTATCCATATGGATAAGTTTTGTCTATACCACCACCCCCCCCCCCCCCCCCCCCCCCACAATCCCCAAAGGCAAAGAAGAAAAGTATGGAAACCAAACACCCAAAATTATAAATCATCCCTTTTTTGTCTTCCATTCAAGTACAACTGAAACCCTACATTATATCATATGGGTCCTGGGATTATCAAAGTCAACTATGTTGACAACAGTAATGTCAACCATATGTTATCAAAGGTTTCACAATGCACTGATGTATCATACGTGATGAAATGTTTCATGCTCCAAAAGAAAGAAAAAAAATGTTTCAATGGAAAGGAAAACAAGACCAAGTGGAGGCATTTCAAGTCTAGTAGTTGGAATGATGCATGAGTAAGACATATCCCAATGTATGGTTGTTGGTTGTTCAAAATCCAAGGATTCACAATGTGTTTTTGTTGTTGAAACCTTAATGAGTCTCCTTCTAGATGTTGCCATTCCCAAAGTGTTTATAAATACAGAACCCAAACTGTTGTATTGAAGTTGAAAATACATACAATTGTATGTTGACAACCATGATAATAGTCATGTTGTGAATGTTTCACAATCCAGGGCTGCCCCATGATGGATATATATACTACTCAAAAAAAGTTAAGGATCACTTTTCCAAGCAATGAGTGAGGTCTAGTTCTTTATTTTTTTGTTTGTCTAGATGGTGTTCTCATTGGAGTAAAAAAAAAATGATGCAAGAGACATTATGCAACAACTGAACCACATGTGAAATTGATTGCAATTGTGTTTGAGGTCATTCAGGAGTAAAATATCTCATATAAAAAGTATACACAAAAAGAAAAGTGATCCTTAACTTTTTTTGAGTAGTGTATATTGAATGTTCTTATGACTTACCACACGAACCCTAAATAATGACTGTTTCACGGTCCAATAATATAGAGCAAATGTTGAATGTTTCATACAAAATGTAATTATAAAGGGAAAGATAAAACACAAAAATTGAAGTGCAGTAACCGGCATGATTTATGAGTTTATGAGTAAGACAAAACCAGGCAGCCTGTATCAAAATTGTGTTTTCCTGTACTGTCAAGCTTTAATTTTTGACACTTTATAAGTTGTGACAATGATCTTGCTTCTAAATTATAACTTGTATTCTGTAACCAAATAAATACTAACTTCTAATAAACTGTCTTTGATTTCTACAGTATATATAATCTAATATCAAACATGGAAAATAATCTCTGGGCATTTCCAGCACAAAATGTGACTCAAATGTTCATTTATTTTTTATTTTTTATCAAATGTTCTGTTTGAACTAAGAAGAGAGGGACTAGGACTTTCACATCTGAATACATAATTCAGCTCCAGCAAGTATAATGTTTGATTCCCTGCACAACATTCTTATTCTTGATACATTTGTTAAACATCAAATCACGTCATATGTCACGTCGTGTCATGTTACATTACGTCACATCACATCACATTATGTCACTATGTCGCGTCACATCACATCAAATTACATCACATTTTAATTTATCACACAGCAAATAAGAGCAAGTCGAATAATGCCCCAAATTCAGTTCACATTTTTATGTCAAGTCGCATAAAGTCAAATCAAGTCAATGGCATTAGAATTCCAGTCATACGTCAAATAAAAATAATAAAGACAAAACTTGCCATGAAGTCATTGGCATATTTATTCTAGCCCCAAATCGCAAGATCAAATTAAAACCTGGCAATTGTTTTCTAACGCATCACACCCCATGTCCAAGTTGGCAGATCATCGTGTCGTCACAAATCTCAGAAATCTCAAATTCCACATTTAACACATTATTCCTCAGGGGAAATTCGCAATAACATTATGCGTTGGCGGGAGTCTCACGCGTGCAAAAAAAGTAAATTGCTAACACATGATTCGCATACCGAACGCATTAAACTGACAGAAATTTACGTCTCTCTCGATAATAAATTATCAAATCACGGAACTTGACACATAATATTCCAAAATCACAATTCATATTACATATATGTTTGGGGTTATCCACCATCTAACCAAAGAAAGTAAAAACAAAAACAAAAAGAGGAAGAGGTTAATGGTCATGGGCACAGACAATGTAGATCTAATGACGATAACCTTGAGGATAGTCTCTTTAAAGACTTATCCTTAAAACTTAGAATCATTAGTAACTGTTCCATTTATTTGTTTCGTTTTCTATCATGAAAGTCGGTCTTCTTTTTTTATGACATGAGCATTTTAAATGATTAGAAATGTGCACCTCTATTAATTAGCTAAATGAAATATACTTGATGGGAAGACGTGAAAGATTAATAATTAGTTAGATATAGTGAAGTACAACGCCTCAGTGGAAATGGGAGTTATTTAAGTAGCCTGGATGAGAGGCTAGGCAAGGAGTTCTTGGCATCTCATTGAACCCCTCACCCCGCCACCCTCTTCCTTTAAGGCTTTGAACGGTTCCCTTTCCTCACAACAATTATCACAGTCCTAGGTAATTATGCAGCCCATCTTCTCCTTATCCAATATTAACCCATTCAGGTCCTGAAAAGACTTGGGCTCCCAAACAGTATACTAGCCCATGACGTTGGACTTCCAGAGTTATAACCTGTGAAACTCTATTGCGCAAGTGTGGTGTTCTTAGAACAATTTTGTTGTTGTTCTTGTTTTAATTAACTTGCTCAGGGCTGGTACTAAAACACTTCAGCCATGGTCCATGGACAATGAATGTTACACCAAAGATGTTAGTCTTGAATGGGATAATATGTTACCATAATAACGAAGCTAATAAATCCTAAATATCAAACAGAAGTTACAGCAACCCTGACCTATCAACAGGAAAAAGTCTGAGACATAACTCTTTACAAAACCCCTTTAAATCGTTATCGGACTTTCCTCATTATGATACCATCAGACATGAGGGTTTTCAAACAGAAGCTAAAGCTTCCCTGACCTATCAACAGGAAAAGTTTGAAGTGACTACAAAACACAAAGACCCCTTTAAATCGTTTTTTCGACTTATCTATTACATTACCATCAGACGTGGGATTCATTGCTACGGCAGGTCATTCAAACAGAAGTAAAAACTACCCTGACCCTATCAACAGAAAAAGACAGAGACATGTATATATTTCACAAAAGCCTGAAAATCCCTTTAAATCGTTTTGGGACTTTTTCTAATTACAATTCCACCAGACCCAAGGATGCCTCGCTACTGCAGGTCATTCAAACAGAAGTTAAAGCTTCCCTGACCTATCACCAGGAAAAGACTGAAGCCTGAACACCGCTATAAATCATATTCGGACTTTTCTAATTACGATTCTACCAGACGCGAGAGTGCATTGCCGACTGCAGATCATTCAAACAGAAGATAAAGCTTTCCAAAGACCTGAACACCTCTTTAAATTGTTTTCGGACTTTTCTAATTATGACTCCACCAGACGCGAGGATGCCTCCTCGCTACTGCAGGTCATCACACTCTCACGATCAACGACTGTGAGGCGGCAGAAATAGAGCACGGCCAGATAATTAAGACGGGATTGCCGACCAGAAATGGCAACTAGACGTTTCCCTATCGCAATGCTCGATCTACAAAGTGTTACGCCCTGTGCATTTAAGTTCCTACACTTTGAAATTCTTTATCACGATATTCATTTAAAATACAACTTGAAATATAAAATTGTACAATGTTCTTGTCCAGTCACTTTCAAACAAATGACAGAAAAGGGATGAGAAATGGCAACTAGACGTTTCCCTATCACAACGTTCGATCTACATAGTAAGCGTTACGCCCTGTGCATTGACTTCTACATTTCTCAACATTCTGAAATTCTTTACTCGCCATGATGCTCTTGAAATACAATTTTTGTCTGTGCCCATTAACTTTCAAACAACTTATGCCCTGTGGATTTAACCCCTTGACAACGGGAACCGGGTGGGTTGTGTACAAAGTCTATGGAGATTTCAGAAACTCGTAGGGAACGGGTTAAGCTTCTTGTAAAATCTAAAATACCTGACTTATCACAAACTTCATCTACAATACAACTTCAAATCTATAATGTAAGAAGTCCTTGCCCATGGATACACTTTCAAACAAATGACCGAATTAAGACCAGAAATGGGAACAAGATGTTTCCTTATCGCAATGTTCAATCTACATTGCAATCGTTTTGCCCTGCATATACAATTTTGATCCTTCGTAGCATATCAATTTCTACAATCTAATATTCTGTACTTGTTAAATATTTTCTTCGACTTTATACAATTTAAAAATGTCCTTGCCAATACAATGTCACACAAATGACCTAATAATATACAAGAAATGGCGCCTAGACATTTCCTTAATATCAGTATCGCACTGTGCAATCTGCATTGGAAGTGTTATATGCACTGTGCACTTATCACACCATGGAGTATTACACCCAACTATAGCAGCTAGCTAGCCAACCTGCCTATAATGTGCATAGAAAATTATGTTATAGAACCCGTCTATAGTGGCCACTTCTCTAGTTTCCATTATTAAAGTGGTCCATACATAAAAACCCATCTGTACTCAAGACTTTTACTCAAAGGGATCCACAATGGTCGTTTTACCAAATTCGAAACAATCATATTATAAAGGGACGAGTCGAAATCAAGCTGGCGGCATCTTTTTGAAATCCTGATCTACTCAAGAATCAAACTTGATTGGTTAACAAGAAACAAAGCCCAACCCCCTCTTACTGCAAATTGTCCATGACTCTCGGACATAATCAGCCTTGCAGTGAGATTTTAGGATCCATGACGTTTGTTGTCCATGACCTGTTGGAATAGTAAGGGGTGATGAATTTGTACTTTCTACTGCCGATAGATCGGAAAAACAATTTGGCAAAGTCCATCAAAATGAGGGGCCTGTTTTATTGCTAGTTGTTTACGACCTCAGGTAACACAGCCGTAGCTACTAAGGGGCCAGGGGGCATGTAGTTGCGCCCAGGTGCCCCCCCCCCCCCCCCCAAATGACCCCACCCAAAATAATGTAATTTTAGGTTAATATCATGTTCAGGTTAATATCATGTTCAGTCACCTAAATGTATGAAGACCTTTTTGTCTTTGTGGTTTTGCTTGTTAGGCAAAAAAACAACTTGTGCCCCCACATGAAAAAGTTAGGCTCCCCTGGTGCCCCCCCCCCCCCCTCAAAAAAAGGGAAAATCCTAGCTACCCCACTGATAGGTAGGGTACTTTGTAGTTGGCTGCTTTCTCAAAGAGCACCGATAAGGACAATCCCATTTCCGATCAAGGGAATCTGATTTCCGATATAAACACCATCCAATTTCAATCTTGTTTATAGCTGGTATAGTGCATTCACACCTGACTTGACACTTTTCAAGCCTGTGCAAATTTAAAAGGCAAAGAGGTCTGGTAGAACTGATTTTTGCGACAAAAACGTGTATGTTATTATTGAAATCTACTATTTATTCATTTACTTATTTACTTATTCATATATCTTTTTATTTATTCATATATGGATTTATTTATTTAACCATGATGCTTGCAGTATGTGTTTGTGACAATCTCACAGAAATGTATTATCGTAATAATCTACTTAAGAAGAATATTGACAAGATAACATGCTGGAGCAATGTAGTGTCTAGTCATGATATAAAAGATTTCGCCTGCACAATTAGACAGAATTTGTCAAGATACATCAATACCAAAGGTCTTACAGGTTTGCATCAAGAGGAGGTCTAAAGGGGAAAGAAATGTCTCATCTTTGCAATGATTGAGATCAAGTCAAAAAGGGAAAGAGCCACCCAAGTTTGCTGGTAATTTCTTTGTTTCGAACATGCATCGAGCAACCAGTGGTTAACTGCATGTACATGTAGTTATTGAAATGCCAAAATACAATCATTTTTAATATATATATATACCAGATGAAAAAGGAAATGGAAAGGTCTCATCATTGCACTTGAAGAAAGCAAAAAATGGAACAGAAAGGTCTTTACCATCTGCCATTTAATCCATGACACAAGGACCAGCTTGGCCCAGAGCCATGAAAAGGACATTGACCTATTCACAACATCATATTGCCATGGTTACTGCATGTTACTGTACATAACATGGTGATAATGTTTGTCCCTCTGTTCACACAACAAGTTTGTCAAGGCTCACATGACTGTGCATGGTTGTTTTCTGGAAAAATAATCAATCAGCCAGTGCATGGGCGTCAACAGCTTCTCCAAAGAGGGGGGGGGGGGGGGGGACATTGCTAGGGTGTGGGAGGGGGTGTCCCCCTTCCACAGTAGGGAGCTTTTGTATTTTGGGGCGTGAAATTGTGCAATTTGGTGCATACCCGAGACAGAAATTTCACATAATATGTAGTGCAAACTATGGAATCAAACATACATAATGTATGCATATAAGAAAAAGTGAGGGGGACATTCCCCTCCACTTTCAAATGTGGGGGGGGGGGGGGACATGTCCCCCCCCCCCTCGTCCCCCCCCCCCCGCCTGTTGACGCCCATGAGCTTTGTGCCTCTAAGGTGAGGAGCAGGGCTGTCTCTACAACACCAGATTCAGATCTATAGACTCTGGAGATTCAGGCAGGACATATTGGGGGAGAAAAGGTCTTGGGAGTGGAAGGAATAGGATCTTATCTTTATCATGTGACACTAACCGCACTGATGCAAAGCCAAGAAAATGTTATAATTTCATGTACAAAACAGATTCAAAGGTTGCGAAATATGACATTTTTCCTGTGTAAAGTAAAAGTTAGCTATCCCATGACTTTTGAAAGAAATTCCTCTAGATCGTGATGAATGAATTATACAAAGTCAAAACTTGCTTGTTTGTTCATGAATTTTTGTTAAGGTTTTCTAATTATTCTTCTCACGCATCTTCTTTCAACGGAGATAACTGTTTAATAACCAATATTTTAGGCGATCAAATCTATAAATATCACTCAGGCTCACCTCCATAAGCTGGGACATGCATACACCCTTAGTCCCATGTGGACATGGAGTTATGAGTTGATCGATCCAAGACAAACACCAGGTAGCACCTAGGAATGGGGTCATACTAACAGCAATCTTTACACCTGGGACTACATGAGTCAACTAGTGAGGGTCAATGACTCATATCATATACTTATTTACAATATCATTTTTCATAAATGATTGACAGAGCCAACCTTTTCTCCCACCTCCCCAAAGCATGAGCTTCATGCTGGGTCCGGGTAAAGGTCTATCTTTTGTCCTGTGTGGATCGAATACAAATATAGAATAGATCTAATAGACAAAACCAAAAAAGGACCCAAAATTGGGGTAATAATACCAACAACAATCCTTACACCTGGGACTACATGAGTCAATGACTGAGGGTCAATGATTCACTATCACTGGTTTATCTGCACATTTTATTTAATGCGATGCACTCTTTGATTGACAGGGCCAACCTTTTAATTATCCCATCGTACTATTGTTGGCTACAGCTAGGGGATGTTCTCTGTCTTAACTGAATTTTGAAAGAGTAGATCTTAGACAAACAAAGGTTAGCCCAATACCAACAGCTATCGATCTCTATACCTTGGGCTACATGAGTCAAGAACTCAGGGTCTTCAATTCACTTATCTCCTTTTTTTTCTGATATGAGTATGATTAGCCCAGCCGACGTTTTTATGCCATCTCCCGAACGCTTGGGTCTTGGGGATGTTCTTTGCTCCTGTGTCACGGTGGATTCAAATACAGAGTCAATCTAAGGCACCATCATGCATGAGTAAGATCATCCTGACAGCAATCCTTACACCTGGGACTACATGAGTCAATGACTGAGGGTCGTTGATTCACTATCATGGTATCACTGACTTATATCTACATATTTTATTCAATATGATTTTATCCCATCTTCCCATCCCATGGCTCCAGGGATTGTTCTTAGTCTTAATTTAGTTGATTTTGAAAGAGTAGATCTAAGACAAACAAAAGGTTAGCCCAAGAATGAGGTCATACCAACAGCTATCTCTATACCTTGGACTACATGATTCAAGAACTCACGGTCAATGATTCACTTACTATCAATTGATTATCTCCCTTTTTTCTGATATGAGTATGCTGATCACAGCCAACGTTTTTTATACCATCTCTCCAACGCTTGGGTTTCTTGGGTCCTGGGGAAGTTATTTGCTCATGTGTCACGGTGGATTCCAATATAGAGTCGATCTCCGGCAACATCATGCATGAGTAAGATCATCCCGACAGCAATGCCTACACCTGGGACTACATGAGTCAATGACTGAGGGTCATTGATTCACTGTCAAGTATGCACTGACTTATCTACATATTTGTTTTAATATGATGCTCTTTGATTGACAGGGCCAACGTTTTATCACATCTCCCCAAAACATGGGCTTTGTGGGTCCAGGGGAAGGGGATGGTCGTGGTCATATGTGGATTCAGTAAGAGTAGATCTAAGACAAACAGAAGGTTAGCCCAAGAATAAGGTCATACTAACAACCATCCCTATACATGGGACTACATCAAGTACATGATTCAACAACTCACAGTCAATGATTCACTTTACTATCGATTGATTATCTCCTTTTTTTGGTCCTGAGTTGATCTATCAGATCATAGAGTAGATATAAGACAAACCACAGGTAGGATCAAGAATAAGGTCATACTAACAGCTATCTCTATACCTGGGACTACATGAATCAACAACCTACGGCCAATTATTCACTACAAGTCACTATCATAGCATTATTTACACTTTTAAAAATGTATCATGTTGTTCCATGATTGTCACAGCGATCCTATTTTATCCAGATCGAGTAGATCTCTGAAGACAAACCACAGGTAGGACCTAGGAATAAGGTCATACTAACAACAATCACTACATCTGGGACTATATACATGAGTCGACAACTGAGGTTCAATGATTCACTATCACTGGTTTATCTACACATTTTATTTCATTATAGTGATGTTTGATTGACAGGGCCAATTCCTTTCATCCCATCTCTGCGTGGATTCAAAGTAAATCTAAAGACACTAAACAGGTAGGACACTGGAATAAGGTCATACTCACAGCAATCTCTAACATCTGGGACTACATGAATTGACGACTGAGGGTCAATGATTCAGTGTCACATTTCTATACTCATCAGCGGTGGCCAACCATCTTTACCCACCTTCGAAAATAGAACATTCTAATATTTTGGCTTTGTGTGCTGATTTTGTGTCAATTAAATACCCCCATCTATCAGCGATGTCATGCTTTAGCAAGTCAATTAAGAGTTACAAACGTTAGTACTTTAGTTTAAAGACGAATTCATTTGTTAAGATTTATTTTACATAGGGGAAATAATTTTGTATAAAATGGTCAGGTTATAAATTAGCTAAGAGTAACATGAGAATATTTATTATTATAAATACAGAATTAATTTAAAAAGCACTGCTATGTGTAAATTATTCATAACTGACCAGTTAGACTAATAAAACAAATTCTCAAATCAAATTGAGGATTACAGGTGAGATTACTAATATAGAATTACAGTTCCTTATTTTTGCAAGTCTTTGTTTTATGTTTGTTGCTGCGGCAACAGTAATGCAGTTATTCGAGGTGTTAATTAACTAATGCAATCACCCGTTTGATTTGGACGATGCTTGAGCCATAACCAATTATCACCTACAGGTCTATCATGATCTTGGCAGCTTTGCTAAATTGGCAGCACCTGAATTACTCAGCAAATTACGTTCTCGGCAACAACGTGCAATATTAGTTTTGTGGGGTATATAAATCACCTGGTAAGGGATCTGTTCCATTTAGGACATAATTCATATTCATGTAGGCACACTAAATTATGAGCAGTTAATTTATGACCCCGTTATAAGCTTGGAAGTCTTGCTAAATTGGCAACTCTTGAATTACACAGCAACTTGCACTTAAAACATATGTTATTGTGGGATGTTAATTGAATTTAAAAAAATCAATCTGGCCTAATTTACAACATACTTTCAGTTCAGAGATACTAAATTATAAGTGCTCAGTTAATTTATAACCAATAAGTGACAGCTTTTTATAATTTGGCAACGCTTGAATTACAAAGTTATTTTCTCACTCTATAACAATATTAGTTGTTAATTCAATTAAGGAATCTGTTCAGTTCATGCACACCTAACTTTAACTGAGCGTTCATTATCATTTTAGGTCACGATCCTTGCAGATTTGCTAAATTGGCAACTCTTTTGATTACTCAGCACTAACTTCAGTCTTATAATATCCCCATCAATGTTGTCGCAAAACATTTGTTACTGTGGTGAAATAAATTAAATTAACAAATCTGTTCAGTTAGTCCAAGCTTCAAGTTCACAAACACTTAATTTTCACGGAGCGTTCATGATCATTTAGGTCACGATCCTTGCAGATCTGCCAAATTGGCAACACATGGATTATACAGCACTTATTAGAGTGTAATATCCCCAGCAATGTTGCCACAAAACATTTCTCATTATGAGGATGATAATTCAATTAATGAATCAGCTCAGCTAGTGAAGACCATGCAAGTTCATGCACGCTCAACTTTCACTGATCGGTCATGATCATTTAGGTCATGCTCTTGGCAGCCTTGCTAAATTGGCAGCACTTGAATTACGCAGCAATATACCCTCGGCTCTACTGATAATTAATGTTAAATCCCTGGCAATGTTGCTGCCAGCAGAGGCTAATCTTATTGCCCAACTGTTGATGATTCTTGAAAAACGAGCAAACACGGAAGCCGTTAATTGGCAGAAAATGAGTTAATTGAGTTTGCGGACGTAATGGCCATAAATAGAAGAAGTTCATGCGATCATGGTCATAGATGAAATGCATTAATACCTTATCCCAAATATAAACAAACACGTAAAACATTCAAAGTCAATCAATGGCCATTTTTTTGTTTAACTCGTCATTAACAAACTATCATAATTATAAATGTTTTTATAAAGTCAAATGTTATTAGTTTTGTTGTCTTACTAGATTCTACGCAATATGAAGTCAAGCGCATGTTTGTGACACAACTACCGAAGTGTAATGACACAGATATTAAATTGCCATGGGGATCGATGCTTCTAAACAATGTCAGGCAAGCCCTTTAGCTGTGACCAGGCTGTTGCTATGAAGAGAATTGATCATTCAGATCTAACGTGGTATCAAAAGCCCTAACTAAAGGCAAGTTCCCTAACTATAACAAAATCATTTGATTATTTATGTTACTTTGGTACAGCTACAAAGAGGGATAATTTCCAAGAGAAAAATGTTGGCTACCAAGCGATGAACAAGCACATTTTCAGGTTCATGGATTTTTAGTACCTATGCCAATTGAACTACAACTCCAGGGCCGAAATATGTCAGAACGTGGGTTCCAGCCAAGATAAAATTCCCGGGAGGGTATTCAGACTAAATTAGGCCTAAAACCATGAAGACTATAACATTAGCCTATAAACCATGAAGTTGTCACTTCATCTTAGGACTAAAACAGACGACTTTACAACTTGATTTGTATTACGGTAGCTGACATGATACTTGGTTTAAATAATATTTTTCACCCTATCTTTAACAAATAATTCATTATGACAGATACTGAGCCATAACTTTCTAAACCTTACAGTACACTCAACTGACAAATTGACTTCCAAGTGTATCAATACATTAAATAAATGCACTGCCATCTCAGTAGATAGATTAGTTGGTATTAAGACCAGATTAAAAGTCATACCATTCAACCATAAATTGATCTAATTTGCATTATCAATCAAAGAAAACTTTCCACGAAATATGAGCCAACTATTAAACAAGATTGACCTACGAAACTGAGACCGTCATACCTCAGTGACATGGTTACCATGGCATTTATAATAAAGAATACCTGAACTAGGATATTTCTTATTACTTTTCCATCTTTAATTATGAAATATCCAAAATTGTTGTGCTATGCCGGTAGATCGACAAGACTGACGTACACAACTGAGACTAATATGTCTAATGTGGATTTCAGAATCTTAAAAGGAAAGGGTTAATACTAAAGAATACCTGAAGTCCAGGGGGGTGTTTCACAAAGATCCTAAGTTGAACTTAACTCTAAGTTGGACTTAAATATTATGGAAAGCCATTAGTTTCTTTGAAAAAAAATGTAAAAGTCCTTTTAAAAGGCACAAAATGTTGTTTCAAATCGCTAATATTTTTCTATTATCAAGGAGCTTTCATGTTCTTGATGCAACATTTATGAAAATTCTTGTTTTTAGCTTTGGAATATGTTTTATTCCAAGGCTACTAATGGCTTTACATAATATTTAAGTCCAACTTAAAGTTAAGTTCAACTTAGGATCTTTGTGAAACACCCCCCTGGGGGTGTATTCTGAAAACGATTTTATTGTATCTATGTCATATCTACGTCCCTAAAATATTACACTGTACTTTTAATAAGGAATAGCAATTTGCTAAAATATATTTTAGTGACGTAGATATGACGTAGATACAATACATTTTAACTTCAGAATACACCCCCTGAACTTAGGATATTTCTTATTATTTGTCTTTAATTAGGCCCAAAAAAAAAATTTGTTGGACTGGAGTAACGGGCAACCAAAAATTAGGGTAGGTAGGTGGGTTTTTTTTTTTTTTTTTTTTGCCAGGATTCGCACAAATACACAAAAACACACATACATGTATAACACACACATAACACATATCGCAATTGGAAAAAGAAAACAAAATCAGAAAAAACCCTTTAGGGTCGGCGGTATTTTTAGGGTCGGGCGGGTTACGCCAATCCAACAATTTATTTTTCATGGCCTTACGCAAGATTTACACTCATTGTGCAATATGCCAAGACTGACAAGATTGACAAGACTGACCTATAAAACCGAGACTGTTTGACCATCAAGAAAACCTAAACTAGGATATTTCTTATTATTTGTCTCATAACTTGTCAGTATATTAATTAATTTATTCTTATTTGCCAGTCAGTAACTACAAACAAAATAAAAGCTTGTTGTACAATGCCAGCTCACATGTATTGACAAGACTGACCTATAAAACTGAGACTGTTTCACCGCAGCGACATGGTTACCATAGCAACGGAGGTATCACCAGCAAGGCAGGGACTTCCTGTAACAGGTATAGATTACGTAGATTTGGCACACTTAGGCGAGACTTGGAACTCTTGGTTGTTTTCTTGGGCTAATCCAGGTGTGAAAGATAACACAATTTTGCAGAAAAACTCCACAGCAGGGTCTTATCATCCAAAACCACTAATTATGCACCATTGTTGAAAAAGTGTGTCTCCAGTGATCCTGCTCTTCTAGAGAAGAGATTTAATTTTACACCAGTAAAATTGTACTTTTATTTGATAGTGAGGGTCCTTCTCGTAAAAGTTACCTTAAATTCAAAGCGATTGAAAGTTAAATAAATAAATGCCAGGTGATGGAATATGGCTTAGGTACCAAAAACCCCATGTCCCCAAGACAAAATCGTTCAGTTTTTCCAGTTTTGTAGAAATATAAGAGTACAAAGGAGCAAAACAAGTGCGGTTTCACGACAGCAGCACAGTAATCTATGAAACATAATCAAAGTTTTAATGATCCCACTTCATTTAAAATTTTGATGGCCATTGGAAATGTGTCGCCAAATCTAGTGAAACATACGTTACCGTCATCTTACTAAATAAAGAGATATGCTTAGATGCTGACATCTGTACAGTTATCTTATTTTTCTAATGATGAGAACATGGCATACAAGTAAAAACATGTTTAAAAGTCAAGACACAAACGAAATGTGACTGGGAATATAAGAAAGAGACGGGATAAAAAGGTAGAGTTAAGAGGTGTAACATACGTTACCACAAATTTTAAATATAGGTAACCACTATGATGTAAATGATTATACTGGAGTTCAGGCCAATGAAGTAGATTGATATTACGCAGAAATGAAAATTAAGTTCAGCTAAATGTTGCTTATTCAACCAATTGAAGGTCACGAAAAATTTATGAGATGTAACATACGTTACCATGCGTAAAAAAATGTGTGTAGGATATACTTAATAACTATCTAAATTGGTCGCAAACTTGTTTACGCCATCTATATGTGGTTCAGGGTGAGCTTAGCAATCATTTTCAAGGCCAAAATTGTATTCAAACAACACTAATGTAACATACGTTACCATTTTGAAACATACGTTACGGCCAAATCACATATCTTTGGGAATCGTTAACGGACGCCTGACTAGATGCGATGTTCACAAATATGTTTTAATGGTTTTATTAACACTTTGTTGTTTATTTTCATGATTGTAACCTTCAGTTACCAACTTTGAAACTAACTAGCCATCATGTGAAATGTTAGTGGTAACGTATGTTACACCTTTTTATCAAAATGAAGCACACAATTCTTGCACAGTAACATTACGTGCTAATTTTCTCGGAGTATATACTACCAAGTATGCACTTTAGATTGGCATTAAAATCAAACGTTTGGCAAGAACTTTATTTTTGACATTTTCTGACTATTCAGTTGTACATAATTAGTGGTTTTGAGCCTTATTCTCACACAGGATAGCACAGGTCTTGCGTGCTTTCCTTGACTAATCCATAATATTGCGAAAGATAACACAATTTTGCAGAAAAACTCCACAGCAGGGACTTATTCTCACACAGGATAGCACAGGTCTTGCGTGCTTTCCTTGACTAATCCATAATATTGCGAAAGATAACACAATTTTGCAGAAAAACTCCACAGCAGGGACTTATTCTCACACAGGATAGCACAGGTCTTGCGTGCTTTCCTTGACTAATCCATAATATTGCGAAAGATAACACAATTTTGCAGAAAAACAATGTCATGGGGTAAATTTGTCTTCATAGCACGTATGATCTTACACCCCCTTCTCCTCATTATTTCAATTATTAGCAAATTTGGCAGTGTGTTGTTTTTTTTATTAAAAGGTTTTCTTAGTTTTTTGCAGAGTCAGGTAGTACTTGGGTGTTTTTCTCCACTAACCTAGGTGCGAAAGATAACACAATTTATCCCCGAAACAAAAATATGGGCTCAAACCAATCAGTCATCAGATAGCCTCATTCTCAATATTACAACTAGAGTATAGATTTCTTAGTTTTTCATTGAATATCAGAGGGCTAGGTGTTTTCCTTGAGTAATCCATAATAATGTGAAAGATAACACAATTTTGCAGAAAAACATCAACATGGGCCAAATTTGTCTTCATAACACGTATGATCTTTCACATTATCATCTCTAGTCTTCAACATTTCAACAAGAAGGCTGGCAGTGAATTTGTTAATAAAAAGGATTAAAAGGATAGCAGTGTTATGCAGGGTCAGGCAAGGCTATGCTGTTTTCCTGGGCTAATCCAGGTATAAAATATAACACAATTTAGCCAAGAAAACAACCTGGCTTAAAGACTCTGCCAACGTAATTAGTTGACTACTATGGAGATCTGAGTAAGCCTTTATTATCTACTATTATCTTCTTTTTTAAAGGGTGCTAGTTAAGGTCAATACCCTAGCAGAAACAAGGTGAAATCAACTTCTTGTATATATATTTGAAATTAAAAGAAGAAGAATTGTTGACAGGTGATAACTATAATCACCATCCCCCAGGTGTACACCCCTACAAAAATGATTTATGGCATCAGTAATTGCCCGCTATCATTTCATGAAGAATGTTGGCACGCAAAGCAATATACATCAACAAAAAAGCAATTCCAAAGTGATTCTACAAAGGATGCACAACAATATTTTAAAAATGCACCCCCAACAAAACAAAAAAGCTATATATATTTCAGAGTAAAGTATCTGTAAGCCCCAAAATGATTTTTATTTTTGTTGCCACCAACGATCACATTTCATACCCCAATTCAAATGAAAAATGTGTACGATGAATAATAACATCAACAGAAAAGCAATATTCCTAAACAATAATTTGGATTTTATTTGTCACTGACATTTCTGATCCTGAGAGCTACTAAGTATGTGCATGGAAATGTCCACATTTGTTATAAAAATTTAAAAAAACCCCAAACAAGCCATGAATAATAAAGGTTTGGATTATTTCACATCAATGCATAAAATCATCTGCCTCATCAATTTCATCGCCACTGAATAAAAACTAAATAATTTATGTCTATTTTGTCTATTTTTTTTAATCACTTGTACCTTATCAAAGACGTCTGTGTTTTGAAGAAAGCAAGCTATGAATGACAACTGTTTTGAATTATTTCACCTGAGAGCATACATATAATCATCTGTCTCATAAATTTCATCAACAATCAATAAAACATAAAACATTTCATTCCTTTTATTGGACTTTAAAAAATCATAAATATGCAATAATCATATTTCACACCCAGATAGTTGTCTGTATTGTGCAGAAGAGCATCAAATTATGCAGAAAATCGCTTTGTGAAAGAACATAATTATAAGCCTTGTCAATTTTATCACCATCGCTAAAATAAAATATGAAATATGTGAATATGTATTGGAACCAACACCTGCACTTCATATTCTTTGAGGTACCGCCTTACCATAGAAAAGACCAGATATTTCTTCATTCATTATCAAAAGGAGGCAATTGACATGATTTTTGCTTTGAATTGGAGGTATCTTGAAAGGAATTTCTTCATGAAAAGGAGACAAAAGTCAAACACTAATCTCCTCCCTCTTTATGACTCTCTTGTACCCCCTTCACAATAGCATCTTTTCTAATTTCTATGAACAGATTTTCTTGTATACAATTTCCGTATAAAAGAAGGCAACATGAAAGGGATTTCGTAACCAAAGGAGACGAGCGTAAAACACATCTCCGCCCTGTGTATGAACTTCTTTCGTGTCTTTTTATCACTTTTTGTTTGTGAGGGGATTTGCTTTATTACATTGCTTGGGGACATTTAAAAACTCACAAAAATTTCCATACAAAAAGAAGGCAACTTGAAAGGGATTTCGTGATAAAAAAGGGAAAAGAGTCAAATACATGTACATAACTCCTCCCTTCTATGAACGTCTATTGTGCACTCTTTATAGATTATCAAATTATATTTCTATGAGCAGATTTGCATTATTACATGTATATTCACTGAAGACATCTAAGAGTCAAAGCTATTTTTTTAACAAAAAGGAGGCAACTTAAAAAGATTTTTCGTGATCACGCAATTCCTCCCCTACTTACAGACTTCTTTGTACACCTTTTCTAATTGCTATGAGCAGATTTTCTTTATGCTTGTGGCAGGCGCGCCGATTCCATCCGAAACACAATGCATTGGGGGGGCAGAGCATTGTTCTCAAACAATGCTCGCCCCCCCAATGCATTGTGTTTTCGGATGGAATCGGCGCCGGTGGCTTGTGGACATTTGAAATACACAACAATTTCTGTATAAAAAAAGAGATGATTTGAAAGGGATTCCGTGATAAAAAAGAACCAACTGTCAAACTCAAAACTCCTCCCCGTTATGTATGCATTTCCATCAAGCAGCCATCGTACTTTAACTGTGAAAGGATTTACTAAACAATAATCTTTTCAAAGTCAACAACCTCTAAATTGCATATCTTAATTCTAAAAAGGAGGTAGCTCAAAAAGATTTGCTAAGTCAAAACTGCTTTAGAAGTCAGAAACATTTATCACATATTTCTTTTCAAAAAGAGCAAACTTATAAGAATTTACATGGTAGTCAAACACAAAGCTCCTTTTCTGTTAGTGATTTGCTTAACTGCATTGCTGTCAGATTAAAAAACATTTATCACATATTTCTTTTCAAAAAGAGCCATCTCAAAAGAATTTACACAGTAGTCTAAACACAAAGCTCCTTTTCTATTAGGGGATTTGCTTAACTGCATAGCTGTCAGATTCAAAAACATTTATTGCATATTTCTTTTCGAAAACGGGGCAATTCAAAAGAAAATAGAGAACAATCGAACACAAAACACGTGCCCCAAGTTGAATGTAGTTTCTATTAAGCAGACATTAGCCCTTTTTTGTCAATAGAATTGCTAATCTGATCATATTGTTTGTGAAGTCAACAACGTATCAAATAAATCGAAATGTCAATGACATCTAGAAATTCAGAAAAAGGTAAGGACTTATAAAGTTAAGACATCTGCAAATCGTGGCTCAAGGGGGAAAACAATATTGTATAATTTAATTTAGTTTCTACAAAGAACTTGAAGAATACTTAAGACTGTAAAGAAAAGGACATAGATTTGAGAGGTGAAGAAAAGAAGGTGTCAGAGCATTGGACTGCAATGCTAAAAGATGTTGATCAGTACCTAATGTATATGGTACCTATCATGGTAGCTCGGCTAAAGCCAAGGTAATATTGCTCGGAGCTTTGGGACTTTGGTGATAAAGTGCTATATAAAAATTCCTGTAAAATGAAACCAAGGAAAAACAGAAAACATGTACATACCTTTCATGATCAACCCCAAGGTCTGTGTAGATGCTGAGGCACATGCCTCCCAAGAGGTAGCCAAACGCTGGCCCAAGGAGCGACGCCCCATTGAAGATACCTTTTAACAGAAGACAAATAGAAATTTAAGAATAAGATAGGAGAAAAAGAAACAACACTTATACATGTAAATATGTTTATCAGTTAAACAAACACATTTTCAGTTCATTTTGCATTTAGGTTATTTAATTTCAATAGGTGTAGTTTGCAAGGGCACATGCTTCCAAACAGGTAGCCGAATGCTGGCCCAAGGAGCAGAGCCCCATTGAAGATATGTACCTACAGTACATGACACAAAAAGAGAAATTGAAGAATAATATGTAATGAGACAAAGAAAGAATACTAATGAATAGGACTATCAATCAAACAAACAAATGTTTTGTTCTATTTTAATATGAGGATATTAATTGTACACTGTATGTAGCTGTAGACACATGCCAGACAGCAGATAGCCAAATGCTGGGCCAAGGAGCATTGCTCCATCGAATATACCTAAAAGATGCATTAAACTAGAGAAGATTCAAGACATTGTTATACGATTATAAAGGAAAGAACACTAATAAATATGACTAGCAATCAAACACACACAGTTTCTTAATTTTTTTGTTGGCATATGGAGAAATTAATCTCATTTTCCCCCCATTCCCTTTCAACTTCTGCAATCCCCATAGACTTTGTACATAGCCCACCAAGTTCCCGTAGGCAAAGGGTTTAATCCAACCATTTGATTCCTCTCTAATGATCCTGCAAGTTATGTCAACTATTCCACTGGACCAATTAGAGACTGACCCACTCCAGACTGACCCACTCCATCCCCAACATCCACTGCCATCCTGTGTCCTGGGAGTGTTTCACAAAGATTCTAAGTGGAACCGAACTCTAAGTTGGACTGAACAATTATGGAAAGCTATTTATTTGTAGCATTGGAATAACAAATGTATAAATGCAAAACAATACAAGTATGTGAAACATCCAACAAAAATTATTCAATAACTTCAAGGCTCCTTGATAATAACAAATATTACTGACTTCAATAACAAATGTATGCCTTTTAAAATAACTGTTCCAACAATTTTACAAAGATACGAACAGCTTTCCATAAAAGTTAGGTCAAACTTAGAGTTACTGACCCCATCCTACATCAACACATAGTCAACATGTTCTTTTCTCTCTATCTACCATCTCTTTCTTCAACATTATTCCACCCCCCTCCCCTCCATGCGCATTCCTCCCTTGACCCAATGATATGGTTCCTTGCTAATGATCTTTCAAGACCTGTCAACTATTCCTTAGCTGATGGTTTCAGTCTTGACCAGTTGGGGCCTAAGCTACAGAAGGGCGCTAAGAATGTGCAAAGGAGGGCATAGCTAGAATTAGTTTAAAGGGACAAATAAAGACTTTACCTGTTCCCTACTAGATATTGCAATTCCTATAGAGTTTATACAGGACCCAACAGTTTCCTGCAGGCAATTTGTCAATCTTCCATGGTAGGGGGAAGGGGAAGGTGGAAAACAGTCTAAACATTAATTAGTGATTCCTCGTTTAATATTAGAAAGGGTAGCTGGGGGATGGGGGAGAGACAGGGATTGCCCCCCCCCCCCCTCGAAGCTATGCCACTGTAAGAATGCACAGCTAGTTTTCCTACATTTGTATTGAATTTCCAGTTCATACAGCTAACACTTGACATTTTAGCTTACATATCACGGTCAGCATGTCAGGGGTTAACATACAAATTAGAGCCTAACCTACTGGGATACAAACGTTACATTGTACGTAACCCTAGATGTTCTTGACATTACAATTAGGACCTAGATATTAAATTTGCATCATGAATGAGAATCTCTTTTCAAGAATGTTTTTGACATCTGTGTGTCTCTTCGTTTCTGCTTTGTGTATAACCTTTAACATGCCCTACAAAGGCTACGTAGCTATCAAACTTCATAGCAAAACCTATTACTTTGAGCTTAACACAAACGTCACATTGTGTGCTGTGCAACGCTATGTTCATGACTGACGTGACATCATCAAATAGATGCGAGATGACAGCATCAGGTACATCTCTCTTTTCAAGAATGTTTTGACATCTGTGTATGTTGGTTTTTGTATTGTCAGTAACCTACATGCATAACCTTCATACTTCATACACATCTACAGTAACTCCACTTATTATACCAAAATTAATGTCCTCCTGTTCGTCAACTTACAACTGTTAACTAGACCTACGGGATACAAATGTCGCATTGATGGCACCCCTGCCTCCATGACATTATGATAACAAGCTGAATCAGGCATAAGGTAGCTCTCTTTTCAATGACTGTCTTCTGATATCCCTGTCTGTACTGTCTGTATAACCTGTATTGAAACCTGAACTAAAGTTACTGAAGTCTTTCTATTTGTTAACTTCACTAAATGTACCAGTGGGAGTTTTTAATATTTCTGCAAGCAGGGAATTTTGTTTTGATTCATACTGTCTGTCACCTGTACCATAGCCATAGGGTAGATCTCTTTTCAATGAATGTCTTCTGATATCTGTGTTTGTTGACTTTGGTACTGTCTACATCTATAACCTGTATTGAAACCTGAACCCCACTCTTAACAAAAGGTAATTTTCTTTTGATTCATATTGTCTGTTACCTGTTAGGGTATTTTCAATTAGTGTCTTCTGATATCTGTGTTTGTTGACTTTGGTACTGTCTGTGTCCTATAACTTGTAACCTCCTTACGTCATGTAACCTCCTTACGTCATGTGTCCTACATGTCAACAGGGCTCAACACTAGCACTTGCCCTATTTCCCAGGGCAAGTACAAATTGATGTTGGGCAAGTAAAGTTTCATAAATGGCCTCGTTTGGTTGCCCGATTGGGCAATTGGTCAACTATGATGGAAAATGTAATTCCTTATGTGCAAATACATCTAGAGTAAGCGGTCTCAATAAAGTAAATTTTCTGTCAGGGCAAGTAAAATGGGAAAAGTTATGATTTTACTTGCCCAAACGAGCCAGTAAAGAAAAAAGTTAGTGTGGAGGCTTGATGTCACACATGTCAAAATCCACACTACTAACAGAGTTTAGTGTCCTTCAACTTGTTAACCTAGCGCCTGGCCTTAGGGGATACAAATGTCACATTGTCAACACCCCAATGTTCATGACATTATGATGAGAGCATTTAAGGTAGATCTCTTTTCAATGAATGTCTTCTGATATGTGTGTTTGTTGACCTTGGTACCGTCTGCAACCCATAACCTGCAACCTCCTGATGTGTCGTGTCCTACTTGTCAAACCTGAACCCCACACTAACTAAAGTTACTAACAAAAGTTACTGACGTCATTTTACTAGTTAACAAGTCTTAGGACGCTGCCATATGTGGCCGAGAGCACGATCATGACCCAGGACCAGCCTTAGCTTCACTGATCTTTAGATATGCTTGTGTAATTCTTTAAGGTTGAATGAGTAAGCCCGGATGTGTGCTCTGCTACGTTTTGTTGATTTGTATGTTATTCTAGCATATTGACATCGATGAGTTAGAGCCAATGATGCTAATTACCATGGTAAATGTCGCTGGTCCATATTCGGGCTCTTGGGCCATGCATGGAATACAAGCATTATATTTTCAGCACCCCTATGTTCATGACATTATGATCAGAAGCTAGAGAATAGCATCATGTAGATCCTTGGAATGTTTTTGGTTTGTTTTCGTATTGCCTGTAACCCCATACATATAACCTTCAAACATGTCCTACACGTCAAAACCTTTATCAGTATGTATAAAGTTAAGTGTCCTGCTATTAGTTAACTTACAACTTCAGACCTGCCCTATGGATATAAACGTCACATTGTCAGTACCCGCGTTCATGATGTTATGATTCGTAGCTAGATGATAGCATCAGGTAGATACATTTCAAAGGAACATTTTGATATCTGTGTTTGTTTGCTTTGGTAGGCCTACTGTCTGTAAGTCTGTAACCGATCACCTGTATAAACCTTGTTACGTGTCCCACATATCGGTCTGATTTTTAACTTACAAAGGAGAACGCAGCCCACTGGGATACAAACGTCACATTGTGGCCTATATTCATGACATCATGGTTAGTACTAGTAGCTGGATGCTAGATAGATCTGTTTCAAGAATGATTTGAGATTGATGTTTGTTGGGTTATATCTTTCCCATGGTTAACCTTTTAAAGTGTCATGTTGGACAAAATCAGTGTTTGGTAGTCTGATGGCCAAATGATAATCATTTGGGTTTGATTTATATAGCGCCTAATATGTAACATGAATGAGGGTGTGTAATATTAAAGCATGAGTGCACTATAAAGTAGCACCTGCTGGAATACTCCCCAGGGAGTGGAGAGAGTGCACAATAAAGTGCGGAAGTGTATCCAATGGTCAAGTTATAAATGATAATAATGTTAGATGCAGGTCCCTCTGGGAGAACAGAGCAAAAGGGCACAGAAGAGGCTATTAAACCTGGATAAATAAGGACTACAAAAATAAAACCAGCATCATCCCTAAGCAAATTACACTATTATTACCTCAGACATAGGACATAATGCCAGCCTGCACATGCTGTGTCCATCTCCACTCCCTGGGGAACATTCCTTCCAGGTGGCTCATGGGCATTGAAAAGATTGTTCATACAAAGTCTTTCACCACCTACTGGGTCCCTACTTTAATATAACCATCTAGAGACATGGATTTTCCGCGATCGCGGAAAATCGCGGAAAATCGCGGAATTGACCATTTGAAACGGAAAATGAGTTCTCAAACGGAAAATCGCGGAAAACCTCTTTTTCCTCAAAAATTCATATTTTGTAGTAGAAAACTATCAGAAGAAAACAAATGACAAAAAAGTACAAGAAAGACGATGTCGAATGCAACTTACAACGACAAGAAATCCGCTCTAGCGCGCGGTGCGGCGAGTACGATCGACTAGACTAGCTACCCCGGCGCGCCCCGCACAGTCACGCAGCTGCTTTGTGTCACCCGTACGTGTATCACACTACACACATACTGTACGTAATACCAAAGATGGTAGAGCGCCTCAACGATTCTCAAACGTTGACATCGAGTCCGCCCTCTATCGGCAATTATGCGCGATCGCGCACACGTGTATAACAATACTTCCGCGTTCCTTCCGGGGTATACTACGGCTTTGGTAATGGTACGGAATTCGATTACGACACGACGTCGCACGCTGATAGTGATAGGTATGAAAGCTTGAAGTTGAAGCGAGAGAAAATCGGTAAGTTTTCACAATAAATACCTATATTATTGAATAGCCTAACTACTCTCTGGCCTGTCGTAAGTCATTTCTGATATCAGGCATGACACATTCCCCCAAATTTGGATGATTTGTGGGTGAAAATAATGATTTTACCATACTCATTGAATTTTGTATACGTTTGATGGTAAACGGAATTTGCAGTTTTTCACATGTACAAAGTCTATGGCAAAACGGAATTTCCGTTTTTCAGGCAGGCAAAAACGGAATTCCCGATTTTGTGAAACGGAAAAGGCCTTTTTTTGAAACGGAAAATCCGTGTCCCTAACCATCTACAAATGCAATGTGCAAACACTATTTGTTTTCAAACTCAAGATCCCATGATTGGAGAGCGCTCTTCCAATCTTGCTATTAGATCCATTTCAAATAATATTTTGATACTGCCGTTTGTTAGTTCTGTGCTACCTTTTGTACATGCCTGTGTATACCTACTGTACGTGGCAGAAGATATGTTGTTTTGAAATAGATTCAACTGTGCCATACATATTTTTTTTATATGTCTGTAAGCAGGTACGTTTGTTTGTATTCATTGTCTGTTAATCTGTTACCCGTGACCTTCTCATGTGTTACACGTTATCATAGATGTATTTCAAATAACATTTTGATAATTTAATTTGTCTGTTTTTAAGAGGGTGTATTTGTTTTCTTCAATATCGTCTGTTACCTGTAACCTTCTTCAGCGTCAATACATCTGTTTTCAAGATTGGTACAAGGTTTGCTTTCCAATCATGGGATCAGGGGCGTGTTTCACAAAGATCCTAAGTTGAACTTAACTCTTAAGTTGGACTTAAATAGTATGGTAAGCCATTTGTAGCCTTGGAACAAAATATACTAAAAAGCAAAAATGCAAGTATTTTAGACTTTTCATAAATTTTACATGAAGAACATGAAATCTCATTGATAATAGACAAGTATTTATGAACTGAAACAACCTTTAATGCCTTTTAAAAGGACTTTTAGAATTTGTTTTCAAATACACTAATGGCTTTCCATACTTTTTAAGTCCAACTTAGAGTTAAAATCAGGATCTTTGTGAAACACCCCCCTAAGTGTTTGTCTTTCAGCAAGCTGCTCTCTACCCAGGTGTATAAATGGGGACCTGGTAGGAGGAGAAAGCCTTTATGTGAAAGATCCCATGAGCCACTTGGAAGGAATGCTCCTTAGGGAGTGGAGAGGTGCACACAGCGCGTATGGGCCTGCATTGTATCATATGACCAGGGTATTGATAGTGTATTAGCACTTGAAAATTAAACTCATTCATATGTATGGCACTAAATAGAGAAATAGCTATTGTGAGGGGGGGGGGGGGGGCAAGTGCCCCTATTAATAGTTAAAACTATATATTGGTAACAACTTTCAAAGGTAAGAAAAACAAAGAATGTGCCAACGCCCTATATAAATCAAACATACATTATCATACAATGTATATTGTTTGTAACCTTAGTGATCTGTAAAACTTTTTTCTTCAAATTTTAACCAGTATGTTCACATCTACTGATGTGAGGTGTTACAAACAATCTATATTTATCTCTAATCTCTGAGTCTGTGGCGTCTAATTCATGAATGCGCTCTATCACAGGAAAACTGTTTGCCAAGTCCATCACACATAATTATGTTTGAAGGCACAGCAACATTTATTTATGAGATGATCTTGGAGCTGTATGTATACAACTCTATGGCGATGATACCCTCATCGAAAGACTCGGAGCGCAAGCAATTACTAGGATCCTATACGTGCACCGATCTTATCTTCTTACATGTTTTTAACCTGATCAAGATCCAGTTTAATTTTGAAGTAACATTAATTATCCATAGCCCCGAACCCAAGGTAGGCATTTTCTGGACCAGCCCTGAATGTACATTTTGAACTATCATAATATTTCAGTAAATTTGTATACAGTGAAATCAGAAATACAACTTATACTGTATGTCAGGTAACCATTTCATAAGTAGTTAAAAGAAAAGTATATGTTACATCTTTGACATCATGGAGCAGGACAGATCGACTCGTCATGCTATTTTAAGTACATTACGTTCATTACAAATAGTCTACATTTGGAACTGCACATAGTTTAAAAAGGGGATATTTTATTGAGTAAATGCCCTGTCATGACATGTCTGTGTGACACACACATGTATACATACAGACAGACAGACAGAAATAAACACACACACAAACACACTGCATACCCATCACACAACATCAATTAAAAGTCTTCTAAAAACGTACAAGTTGAATCATCAGCACTGGCTGATGTGTGTGACAAATGTACTGACATAATACACGTTCTCTCAAATCCAATCAAACTGCTCTAAATAGGCACCGGTTGAATCATCCGCACACGCAACTGGTTGATCCAGTGGATTTAGATCTTAGTGCAGAAGCCTGACCTGATTAGATAACATGGATATTAGTAATATTAAGTCAAGTTCGGTTTTAGGAAGTTTTCTGGAACTTTTGCTTCATTGACAAGTTTAAGCCATTCCCTCCCTGGATATTTGTAATCACATTTCCCGTACAGAAATCTTAACCCATTGACTACGGGAACCGAGTGGGTTGTGTACAAAGTCTATGGAGATTTCAGAATATCGTAGTCAACGGGTTAAGTGCGTCAAAAAACTAGCGGCTGGCTTCAGCTAGCTTGCAACTAGCTAGTGGATGCTAAAATTGTGAGTGTGTAGCAGTTTTTAAGCATGTCAGTTAGCGTGCAGGGATAGTTTGCAAGCTTAATTTCAGCAGAGATAGCCTTTTAAGCTAGCCGCAAGCTAGTCGCTGGCTTGTGACACGCTTAGATTTCTGTAGGGGTCTAACCAAGTTGGGTTATGTCGCGGACATCAGCTAGGTTGTAAATGCATGTTATACTAACATCAAGTCCTCTTCAATTGGTTTACTCAAGAATTAGAATGAATTTTGGAGCTGTATCACCTGAAGCATGGTGGCTTAGCGGTTAGAGTCAACTTAACAGCAATCAGTGCCGCTACCCTTCATCAGACAAGACCAACCCAAAATAATATGCAAGGGGCCAACATTACACAGGGGGTACGTGTGGAATGGGGGGAGGGGGAGAGAAGTGAGAGAGGGGAGACAGAGAGGGGGAGGGGGTGGGGTGATGCGCCTCCAGAAAGGCCAGGCCCTGTCACCTTAGGGTCAGTCTAGCAGCAATCAGTGTCTCAACCAATCAGCAGACCACTCCTTCATGTCAACTGGACAAACATCAGACCCAATCTGATGACCCATCTATCAACTTGGACTTACATTCGGACTTGCATACCCCCTGGACCCCAGTTACACAAACATTTTAGCTTGATCTGACTGCAACACTTCGAGTTATAGTTCTATGGCTCCATTGCAGAAATAGATACAATCGATTGTAAGTTACAATTAATTGTATTAGTCAGATCATGTGTTCTGAATGCGCTAATCTGATTGGTTGAAACACGCAAAATCTCTGACTTTCAATCAATTGTAACTTGTAAATTGTAACAATCGATTGAATCTCTTTCTGCAATGGGGCCCAGATATCATAGCACATACCCTGACCCATCTATCAACTTAAACCTCCTCTTGGACTTGCATACCCCCCGGACCCCAGTTGCACAAAATGTTGATCTGAATATTACAGCAATAGTACTTGTAGTACCATATATTTTAACACATACTGTGTCAGTATGTTTTATAAGTCACAAACCCTCCATGAACTTGGTAAGTACTGGAAGAATGGAGGAACATTTCATTTTAGACCAAGACTTGAAGGCCAACTTTGAGAACTTTGGGGTCCCATCCATCGTGCCAAAAGGGCACTCGATAAGATCCATGGTCCAAGATCTCATGATATGTTGAAGGATACAGAACTGTCTCTAGACCAATCAGCATTAAGTATTTGTGGACTTTTCAGCATAAATGGTGACTTTGAGATAGTTGGCCCTTGGGACTGCTTACATGACAATTTTGTAAAACTTAACTTTGAATCTGCTACTGTTTTAGGAATGAAGTACAGATTATTCATACATGTATCATTTGCGAACTTAACAATAAATCAGTTTTTACTAGTTTAAGTGATGTTTATTTCTGATTTTCCGACCCAGTAGATCAATACAATCATTACACCCCACTGTCATACAATAAATATCTAACCTCTTGAACTATTTTTTTACGAGCAAGGTTAATTTCACAGCCTTTTAAGTTTTGACAAAGGATCACTTAGGACCATTTGTACTTCAAACAGCCATAAAGAATTTCAATACAACGGCTATTTGTCATAGATTATAATGCTCTAAAGAAATGAAATAAAATAGTTGGTACAATGGTTTGATGAAGAGAATATTTTACACAAGAACTACTTTTCATAAAGTGAATAGTTTGAAGAAAGGAAAACATTTCATTCAAGCATTCATCTAAATTGATTGGCAAGGCCAAACTGTTTATAATTCCCACTTACTTCTCTTACAGTAATTCATCTCACAATTTGTCAAGTTTTTGAATGATAGATTCTGTATTTTTTTGGACAAAAAAAAATACCCACACAAACATATTTGTCACGGTGTAAAACACAACACTGGCAAAGAATTGTTGGAGCATTGTGTGAGCTGGGGGTCATATCATTGTTCATCATTAGGAATTGAGGAATTTCACAAATTTGAAAATAATTTGCATTGTGAAAAATTCTTCATAGGAATATTTCCCATACATGTGAAATTTAGTGATTTTGTTTCTTTTAGCACTAATAAAAAAATAAACAGCTGGATTTCGATTTTTGTTTAAATAAAATAAATATAAACTTGTGCATAGGGTAAACATTTATGTAAATCAAGAAATGTTTTAATTGTATTATAACTGTACTAAATATATCTGGCAATTTATCATTGTTTGATTGATTGATTCGTTTTGCTCCCACAATGCCCACACAAATATTTGTGTCACTGTGTGAAATAAAACACAGGTATAGAATTGTTGGAGCATCGTGTGAAATGGGGGTCATCGTTACTCAAATAGAATGGAGGAATTTCATCAATTTGAAAATCGTTGAATCATTACAAATTCTCATAGAAATATTTGCTTTTCATAATTATGTTAAATTTATTGATGGTGTTGTTTGTTTCTTGAAAACCTGAATGAATGATCCGCACTGCCGCTTTTTTCTTAATAGAAAATTAATATGGACTACATTGGGAATTCAGAGTATCAAATCACAATAAATGTCAATCAAGAGAGAATTTTTTGTTCACAGGTCTACGACTATAAAGAATATATATATATTTCACACTTTGGCTCTTTTGAATGGTAGATTTCTCTAAACGATGCCCAGACAAATATTTTGTTCATGGTGTTAAACAAAACAATGGCATAGATTTCTGTTATTGAGACATTATCATTGATAGAATACAGGAGAATATTTAAAATACCACATCACTTTTGATTCTAAGTTATTTAGAGTTCAAAAGAAAGAGACTACAGCATGAAATACATGTTCACCAGGGGCACATTTCAGGAAAGGGTCTTAAGTTAAGACCGTCTTTGCTATTATACTTCCAACCTTGTCCTTTGTTAACGGAACAAACGCCATCTGTATGTCCGTAGATCAGTCAAATTCATGTGACAGTTACGAAAGTTCTAACTTAAAGGGGACCACCAGACAAAAAACAACACAATTATATGTTTTGGTACCGTTGTGTGATATCAAATAGATACCCAACATTTTGCAATGGGTTGTGTCATTCATAAGCAATACAATTAATTACCACCACCTACAGAACCATTATTATTTCATGGTTCCATACGCACCAATTCTATATTCATATAAAATGCAGTTTTAATACAGAACTACGGTAAGCATTGATAACAACATTATTAAATATAGCCAATAATATAACATATTTTTTTCATTTCAATTATTCTACCTCTGCAATTTTTCATAGTTAGAAAAAAGATGAAATTTTAGCATTATACACTAAATGTCAACGCAAGAGTGCAAAGTTAACTAAGCAGAACAAAATCGCCAAATACATGTATAACAAATATCGCTTTAAAAACTTGTATTCCTTGAAACAAAACAAAACAGTTTCTAAACTGCACAATTTCTCGAGACGCTCTTTACTGGGGCAGGAAAGCCACCAAATGTAACCACAAATTCTGCTGCACTTTTTATATACTCAATAAGAAGTTTAGTTTCGATATGGTACATTTAAAGTTGTATTTTTAGCCGGAAAAGATTGGGTTACAATGCGTTCAGTCACAGGATGTAGTTCGTACGTGCCTTGTCTCCAGGAAATTCACAAAATCACAATTGATTGAAAAAGGGTGAGAAATTTGTGGTTAGATAAAAAAATTTACTTTACGCCCGTGATGTGGCTGACTAAAGGGCACCCTTTCATACGTGTGTGGAAAAAAACAACAACAAGTTGATGTACTTTCTCCGTTTCAAAACAGCCAGGGTAATCACGTGAACCCGGTTGTCAACTGGCTTTCGAAACCTTGCACTTCCACAAGCTTTTCTTTTTGTTTTCAAGTTTTTTTATTCATAAACTTTATTTATACAATGACAGTCAGTAAGAAATGTAGCTTTCGAACCAAGCAGCTTCTTCATCAGGGTGAAAATGAACCTTGCACTTCCACAAGCTTTCTTTTTTATTTAAGTTTATTCATTCAAACTTTATAAATACAATGTACAATGAGAGTCAGTCAGTAAGGACCATAGCTTTCGAATCTAGCAGCTTCTACATCAGGGTGAAAAGGACTTAGAAAGACACATAACGAAAGCTAATATAAATCATGAAAGCACATTGGTGATGCTTGCATTAAATTTTTTTGACCAGTGTCAAATTGTCCTTATCTGAACTTTTGTAGCATGCAAGCAATCGTTTGAACAAATTGTTTTAAATATCTTTCTCAGAAAAATTATTACATAAGTGCGATGATTATGTGAAACCACAAGATTCTGTGGCTAGGTTGATGACTGTAGGACAGCAAAAGATGCATTTTATACTCTCCTAAGCTGGAAATTATAATGAAGAAATCCATTTAATTACTCAATAAAAAAGCTCTGAATTCTGGACAAGTGTGTCATATATATGCAACATAACCTCTTTCCTACTAGGTTATGCGATCTCCATAGAGTTAGTACAGGGCCCACCACATTCCCATAGGCAATGAGTTATAACACACGAATGTCACAATACCCATCACGCCTAACCGCGTAAGACAGCGCAACAACGGACAACAAAGAATTATCCATGGCGATTCGTGGCAGAACAACTGACGTTCGGGTAATTGGGGGTAATTTGAAGACGACTCCCGAAGATAAGGGGGCAAATTGTTCGGTGGAAGGGCCAATTTCCCGTCCCCCTGGCCAACCTCTTTGTCATAAAGTTCCTTCCCCATCGCTCATAAAAGTCTCCAGTCCTGAACAAAATAAATTGCTGCCACGAACCACATAATTTGAAGCCTGTGAACGGTATAATTTGTAGCAGGCAATAATGTGAATGAAACAAATTTGGGGTTATGAGCAATATACAATATACTAAACAATATGATTTGGAGTGTGAACAATAACGTTCGTAGCCCTGGACAACATAATTTTTTATGACATGAACGTAATATTGTTTAACACCTAAAAAGAGGATGTTGATTTTTGCCTGGGTTATGCATGAAGACCAAGTTATGTCTCAACACACCCATGGGGCAAGTTCAACTACCATTAACATCATCTTCAATATGAATTGTTGCTCTCAGATTTTTTTAACGGGATATTTACGACTGTATGCTGCTTCACTTAAGGGTGGATTCACACACAAAAATGTTTTTTTTTTTCTTCATAAAAGACTTATTGTGAAGTTATTCCCTTGCATGAAATTCTCTCATCAATCTACGAACACTACAAAAATTATACATGAATAATATGATAATTTTATTTTATATGATAATTGTCATACTTTTCTAGTCTCACTTGTTGCAGGTAAAAATTATCCTTCCTATATAGAGTGTTAATAAAAGAAAGGGAACAATCGCAAACATAAAATGAATTCTACATTTTAAATAGTTTTCTAACAAATAGGATCTTCAAACATATTTAGAAACTGACAGATATGAATTTATTAAAATAAAATGAGAAAAGATAATTTTAAAGGCTTCGCCTGGAAATAAACCTGAGACCTCGGGATTGCTAGACTGGTGCTTAACAAAAAAGTAGTTATGATCAATATAATCAGGGCACATATTTATTATCTTAAAGAGAAAATAATCATCTATATCTAAATACTCGAGTGTGAAAGACTTCTCGGCCTATATTGATTTAATTCAATTCAATTCAATATTGTATTAGTCCAACTCAATGGAAAATTGCCTTGGGTTCACAATATCACAATTTAAACAAAATTAATCAAGATTCATATAATAAAAACATCTGGATATCAACATTATTGAACAGCATGTCCAGATTTTTCTGAATCCGACAAACTGCCGAGTGTGAAAGATCCCCTAAAACGCAGACAGGGGTGCACTGCATAGGGGTCACTAACCGAAAGGATTCTGGTCCACCCCAATTTCCATACTTCCAAAAGGTTTGCCAGCCATCTCTCGTCAAACTTGTCTAGATACTCTGTCTGTCCACTCTTGAAACTGACCTGGGGGTGCTTCACAAAGTTTCAAAGTTGAATTTAACTCTAAGTTGGACCTAACAAGTATGGAGAGCCATTTGTAGCCTTGAAATGAAACATATTAAAAAGCAAAACAATTAAAGTATTTGAAACTTCCAACAAAAATGTACATCAATTATGTCAAGGCTCCTTTTAATAAAATAACCAAATTACCTGATTTTAACAAACTTGTTCCTAAAGGACCGTTTCAAAAATGTTACAAAGAAACAAAGGGCTTTCCATAATAGTTCGGTCCAACTTAGAGTCAAGTTCAAATTTGAATCTTTGTGAAACACCCCCTGGTCCACCCAATTTCTGTACAAGTTTCCAAAAGGTTTCCCAGCCATCTCTCATCAAACTTGTCTAGATGGACCGGTACTCTGTCTGTCCACTCTTTAAACCGACCTGGCATCCACTTCACAAAATGTGCAATTCATCAAATCATCGCAGATCGATGGACTACCAATACTCTATGATGATTGGCCCACAAGCATATTTAGACAAATTTAAACGTTGTTTGTGTGCGATGAGTCCCATACTGCCAGGTTCAGACATCTTTATAACAAGACATCACTTTAATATGTTCAAACCTTACAATTCATGTTATATACCAGTACTTTATTTGCAGAAAACAATAGATAATGATTGTGATGATGATGATGATGATGATGATGATGATGATGATGATGATAATGATGATGACGACAACAACAACAACAACAGCAGCAATGATGATGATAACGATGACAAAAATACTAAATTCCACCACCGATATACAAATTAAATTACTCTATTAGCCTAAAAAGCAATTCAGGGTTGATCTGATCAAGTACATAATTTGTTTTGTGCGACAGGGCCCCAGGTCGTGACATCACAGGAAGTCATGTTTTTATTAAATTCTGGTATAATAATATACAACTCTGTAATATGTGACCGGATATAGCAAAACCCTGCACTTGTCAGTAATTCATGTTTTGCAGAAACAGGCATTTTAACTTCACATAATGTGTGTAAAAAACTTATGTTTGAAAAATTGAAACAAACATATCTTTACAAATTGTTGACCAGTTTTTTTTAGGACAAAGCATCAAATGAAAGCTTGTGATGAGGCCTTTCTAATTATATGAAAATCTACATTTTGATTTTTACCGACAAGTGCAGGGTTTTGCTATATCCGGTCACGTATATGTTTTCATTATTTTCTCCATCTCTCCAATGTATATCAAATCTACTTTGCGATTGCATCTGGAATTGGACTCAATTTATATTTAATGGTATTTTCTATGCTGGCAGCTGGCAGCAAATCAAGTTAAACTTTTTTTCTTCTCAATATAATCATTTTCATTGAATACATCCGCCATGAAAAATATTATTACCATTCTTGCAAACTCGCTCGCATATGTTATGATTATTTGCTCCATAAATTGCATGTACACCCGTTCTACTTTGTAATGACATTTGGAATATGAATACATTTTTGTTTGCTTGCATAGTTGCATGTATAATACTGATCTTTCATCAATTCTCACTTACAGTATTAAATTTTGCCTACAGTAATTTTTTCTTGGCATTTTTGTTTATGTTGGCAAAGTTATTACTTCATCATATTTGATTTGATGTTCTTTTCATTAGTTGCTATTTTATTTAACAAACAGAAAGTTCTACTCCATCCATTTCTACATGGAACATCTTTATTTACAGAGTATTTTATAATGCATGCAGCAATTTCTACAAAATTTCATCAAAATAGTACTTTGAAAATGTTAATTAGCAATCAGTTTTCATGTATGCAACAATATCTCCTTCATCAAAATCTACTTAGAAATGTTTCAATAACTGAGAATTTTGTAATGTTTGCGAAAATTCTCCCTTATCAAATTCTACTTTGAAAAATGTTCTTTCTCCTCGTATTTTGTGAGCAATAATGCACATGGCAATTTCTTCTTCATTAAAATATACATTGAAATGTCTTGTTTTACTGGAATTTCTACTTTATCAAATTTTCCTAGTATTTTCAGCAATTTGTAAATCATCAAATTCTACTTTGAAAGATTTCATTAAAATAGTGAGCAGTAATGCACATAGAATAGTGCTCAATTTCTTCTTCATCAAATCTTACCTTGAAATGTTTCATTTCGTGCGCAGTTGTTTATGCGTGCATCAATTTCAACTTCATCAAAATCTACTTTATTCTCATTATTACGTCGTACCATATTGTGGAATTGATTAAGGCTATGCCCGACTGTCTCGGGGCATCCCATTGTTCAAGAACACAATTTAACCCACTACATTCTATGTTTAATTCCCATAGAGTAAACACATATTGAAAGCACCCATTCCTCATAGGCAGTGGGTTTACTCTTAACGTGCCAGGGATTTTAATGCTCTATGGCATTTGTGTGTATTGTAACTCGCAAAAATGCGAGCTTGGCACTCAAGGAGTTAATTGAATGGTACCATAACTGAACATTGTGCATAAGAATCTTGATTATTACCGCATATGTCTTTCTCTTTCTCTTCAAGTAGTCTGCCTCAGGAAGGTTTTAACTCATCTACATTAACATATTGAATTGGATTAGATTGATCGAGCTACAATGCATAATACTGTGGAGTGTATTGCTATATTCAATAAATTCATGTTTCAGTGTTTTGATATCTTGATTTAGTATGATTTTGTATGCCTGAAATATTGGGATGAAAAATCATGAACTAAAACTTCTATTACAATAATGACATAAACACAATGAAAACTTACTGAAATTCGAGCATTAAAAACCAGATTAATATGTTTGACTAAAAAATATTAAAATAAAAAATAATTGAAATCTTAACTCACCAATGTAGAGAGACGTCATCTTGGGTTTGACGTTCTCATCGATATACGTGATGCCCAGAGTGTAGAGCGGCGCAGCGCCGAGTCCGTGGAGAAACTGGGCTCCAACAAACACCCAGAAGTAAACTGAAAGACTGTCCGACTCGGTGAAGGAGTCGCAATGGTCCGTGCCGTTTCGGCCCGCGTCGCAGTACTCGTAATCCTCCGAGCGGAACTCGTAGTTCGGCGTCGTGAACTGGGGGAGCATGAAGATCAATGAACCGATGGTGAAGATGAACGCGCCAAACGCGAGCAACTTGGGTTTGTGGCTCCGCTCGCCGAAGTAGGTGACGAAGATGATGACGAGCATGACGGAAAAGTCATAAGAGCTTGAAATGAAGCCGCTCTGTACCGACGGGAGTTTAAAGCGTCGCTCCAGCGTCGTCGTGATCACGTAAACGAGTCCATTGACTGTGATGCCTTGCGTGATGGCGAATATGCATAAGAAGACGAGAAACCACGGGATCGATGTGCACTTCTGCAACGATTTCGGGCGACATTTGCCCCAACCGCACGACGGTTCTAGCTCGACAACGTCAATTTCCTCGCTTGCATCGTCATAATTCCCTGTGCTTTTGATTGACGTGTATCCGTTCAAACTCGGCTTCTTGTGCACGACGGAGATGATGTCGATGTCCGACGGTGAAATGGTGTTGAGCGGCCGTAATCCCGGGCTAGCGTTGTTGCTGGAGTTTATGGCGTGGATGTGGTTCGTGTCTCCATTGAGGTGGTGGGAGTCTCCGTTCAGGCCATTCATTATATTCTCATCCATCGTGTTACTGTTGTTGTTAAAGGATTTATGCTCGGAGTATTCCATTGTTAAAGATCCAAGTGGGTATCAAACTGCAGGCTTAATTCAAGTGATTTTATCCAATGGAAAAGAAGGTTTAGTTCATGGTAGTTTAAAAAAGTATAAACACAGTTAAAGATTCAAAAATACTGCAGGCTTTCAGCAATTATAATCCAATGGAACAGTCCGTTTGCGTCATAATAACATTAAAACATCTATAGACATGGTCGAAGATCCAAGAACACTGCAGACATTAAGTTATATCCAAGATAGAAGCACAAGCCTTATGTCGTCAATACCAGACGTGTATCACAAACAAAAACACAAACACAAGTGAAGAGCAGAAGTGCTGACTCCACCATCAGTATGTCAGTACAACATCAAACAACATACTGTCACACGAGCGCTCGCAAAGGGCCGTACCGTTTCGCTTGCAGTCCCCTAGCGTGAATGAAGCTGCTCCAAATGACTTCACCAGCCCCTTACTATTAACACATGGCGTGGGCTCGAGTGCCGATCGACCGATGATTCGTATGCCGGGCTAATCTGCTGAGCGCACGGCGGCGATGACGCTCGCTCGAGAGTAATTTTTTTCCTTCTTGTCAAGGCGTCTGCAAGTGTAATCAGTCAGATCTAGCTAGAGGTAGACCGCGGGCTAATCGTCAGAGATCAATTAGGAATGTCCCGTGAGGAGGGCTGCTCGCTTGAACGGGCAGAAATCGCTGCACAGCCACGGGGCAAGGGCAAGGGAAGAGACCTGAGCTGTATAGATACAGAGTTTACTACAACACAAACAAGCTCCGAGCACCACTAGGGAAATTTAGAACGTAAGATGCTCTAAATATTTCCTGGGTTGCAAACAAGCTTAGTCAACCGCAAGGGGAAATGTTGAATGCTAGATGTTATGAATACTTTCTGCTAAATGTTTACTTGCGAGCTCAAAGTTGAAAACAAGTCTGATGCACTACAAGGCAAATCGAGAATGCTCCGAATACTTGCTGCTAAATGTTTACAATCGATACAGGGTTGAAGCACCGTGGGGCACATCTAAAATCTGAGATGCTCTGAATACTTTCCTGCTTTTGAAAAAACAGCTCCGCGTATCATCAATTCCTTGTCCTCAGGTAGAGCAGGCCCCACATCAATATCAGTCAAGCGGGATTAAAGGGCTGGTATGCACTTAACTCTCTAAATACCAAGCGATGACAAACGCATTGAGTTAACACACGTTAAATCCACCCCCTTTGGTAGTGACAAGGTTAAGCCCTGCAATCACAGCGCAAAATCTGATCAGCGAACGTGAAACGAGATCACCCACACGGCTGTATTGATGTCTCTCTGATATTTTCTCTGCCGGTGGGTAACAAGCAGCTAATTGACGCACAGACCGCAAAATGACACTTGAAGTTGATACGCGATAGCGGGGATGTATGTACCTGTGCTTGCAGCTGCACAGGTAAACGAATGCGGACTGTTGTTATCGATTGCAACACAGTTATGCTAAATACAATATTTGTTGCGGCACAGTTACGCTCAGAATCGGATCATTTGTTCCATAGACACAAGGTATGCTAAATACAATATTTGTCCTGGCACAGTTACGCTAAAAGTCTGACCGCTTCTTCCAAAGACATCAGATACAAGTAGGTCTCTTGGTGTCTCGACGACGCCAAACAATGTGGTTGGGAATAAGACACAGGTAAGCTTAGTACAGTAAACAAGTGGCACCTAGCTATAATGCTTTCATCCCGTTTTATCCACCACAGCTTTGCTTCTTAAGCCCGGATTGCAATCGACTTTGTGCGACGCCAGCCGAACACTATGAATCAGATGGAAGCCACGAACGTGCCGGCACCAAAACAAAGAACGCTGAAGAATGGCTCACTGTCACGCTGCAATGCAAAACAGACGACCGACAGCCGATGCTACGATGGCAAACAGTTGGTTAACAAGTTTAACGCTCTCAATGCGACACCGAGAAATGAACGGGCCACTGGGTTATCGCTCACATTACCATGCCAAGGGTAATTAGGTGTTCAAATTACTTAATTAGTTCTTCCACTGCACTGGCTAATGATGCGCTCTCTCTCTCTTGCTAATGGTGCAGATTCTTGCAATTAATGATGCGCCGTTTTGTTTTTTAGGTCTCCTTTGTATCTTGTGGTCTCTCGTGTATGATGAGGCGTAAATAACGGCGGTCTCTTGATAAGGATATGTTCTCTGTTTATGATGTGATGTCATTAAACAGAAATCTGGTACGCTAGATTTACGCTTTCTCTTGTCAATGATGCTGTCTTTGTTTATTATTAGGTTCAGTTCATGATGTCATGCGTAACAGAAATCTGTAACGCATTCTCTTCTTAATGAGGCGGACTTTGTTGATGACTAAGTTTTTAAGTTTGTGATGTGATGTCAATAACTTGAGTAGGTTACGCTTGATGGCAGGAACTACGACGTTACTGGCTAGCAGGAAGCAAGGTGTAGCGATGACGTAACGTAATTGGTCGACAGGACGCAAGCTGGAGAAGTGAAGATGACGTAACTGCACACCCACTCACATCCAGAGAAAGGCGCTGATGAGGGATCTGAAATGAGAATAAAACAAAAAGGGACAAATTAAATTATGCTTGCATTGTTTAAACTTTAAAACAGCACAGCAAAATATGATGTGGGATCTGGAGAAGAAAGAAACAGAAAAGGAAAACTGCAATGTTAATGGCTAGCAGGACACAAGCGATGATGTAACGTAATTGGTCGACAGGACGCACGGTGGAGAAGTGAAGATGACGTAACTGCACACCCACTCACATCCAGAGAAAGGCGGTGATGAGGGATCTGGAATGAGAAGAAAACAGAAAGGGAACAAATTAAGTTAAGGAGCATTGTTCAAAACTCTAAACTTTAGAAAAAAGGGGAAAAAAGGAAAATTTTGGGGTATTTTTTGCTTCACAAATCTGAAATAAACACAGAGAAAACAACAACAAATCAAAGCAGTGTAATAAACAAACAATTGAGATTTCAAATGTATGAAGATAACTATTGATATATAAAATTCTCAAGATTTTATCATCCGAAATGGGCCTTAGAATAGAACTATTAACCTAGTGTGGTTTTAAGAATATACAATGTAAGCCCGACATGTTAAAACCACACATTGCATACCCGCAGCTAGATCAGGTCTACAATCCTTTCATACTGACGAGTGACATTAAATCCTTCACATTGCATGTGTGAACTGAAAGAACAACGCAAACATAGATCCACGTAACCAAAGACGAAGAAAGAAAAACTTAAACACTCAGTGTCAGTGACCACATAAAATGGTTTTGTCATGTCAGTCCCAAGTAGAAGAGAGATCACCCTTTGCTTTGTACTGAAAATCCAATCACTTTTAAAAAGCTTGATCCATGCTCAGACTTTAATCCTTTAACTGATATAGCCAGGCTTCACATTGCATTTGTGAACTGGAAGAAGTATGCAAACAAAAATCCATGTAACAAGGACGAGGACAAAGAAAGAAAAACCTCAACGCACCACTTAAATTAGTTCTGTCATGTCAGTCCAAAGTAGGAGAGAAATCACTATTTGTTTTGTACTGAAAATCCTATCACTTACGTGAAACAGTTGTTTTAAGAAGCTTGATCCATGATCAGACTACAATCCTTTAACCAACATTTACAAGCCTTCACATTGCATGTGTGAACTGATTGAAGTACGCAAACATAAATCTATGTAACCGAGGCCGAAGAAAGAAAATCTAACTCAATGCACTTACAAGAAACAGTTGTTTTAAAAAACTTGATCCATGATCAGATCAGAGGACAATCATTTTACTGACATTTACAAGCCTTCACATTGCACGTAACCGCCGACGAGCGAAGAAAGAAATTTACCTAACTCAATGCAGCACTTAGCTCTGTCTGAAGTACGAGGGAGATCACTATTTGTTTTGTACACAGAGCCAAGTCAATCATTCTGCTGTGTAGCGATTACTGGTGATAAGAAGACAAACGGATGACTGATATCTCAATTATATTCATAACCGTCAGACAGATAACTAGACGGAATGCATACAAAATGACTACACTGACTGGCAGTATCTTTACTTTATCTGTTCCCTACTAGACTTTGCAATCCCCATAGAGTTAATACAGGACGCACCTGGCTCCTGTAGGCAATGGGTTAACAATGCAGACCACATTGTGGATGTGTAAGGTTGCCAACATACATTTAAAAGAGAAACTAAAGTACTGAATTCACAATAAAAAATAAAAAAAATCATTGAAATGGGAAGGGAATATAAAACAAGCTGAAAAGTGCGCAAATCAATTTGCTTTATACATGTACCTAGGAGGCAGTTACATAGAAATTCATTTAATGATCCTAATTACGACTGATCCGTCAGGGGTAACAAACTATGTACCACAACAAGACGTCTTTGGGCACTCGAGGGACGTGTATGTGTGTGCCTGCATGTGTAGCTGCCCAAAAGACAATCGGAACAGAAAACCAAAGCAATTTCTTCAAGAACTGATAACCTAATTTCATCCATAATTGCAAGGCAGAGGAGAAAATGTAATGCATAATGACCAAGATATATGTACTAATGATTTTTGTGTGGCACCAATGTCTTCTGGCTAATGTGTGCACATAAAGTCAGCATTTAACAATAACCTAATAACCTAATTTACCTAATTACAAAAACCCAAATGTAGATATATGCATCATGTCCAAGAATTTTTTTAATATTTGTGTGGTACATGTACATTGTCTTTTGGCTCACATGTTCATGTATCATGTAGTTGCTAGAATAAATTCAAAACAGAAACCACAAAGTAATTTAATTGACAATTGATAACCTAATTACAAAAAACAAAAGGTACAGTAGTAGATAAGTAAAAAGAAATAGAAATTGCCAATAAATAACAATGCTATTTGTGTGGCACATTATGTGTCTTGTGGCTCATGTGTCATGTAGCTACTAGAATACATATAAATTCAAAACAGAAACCACAAAGTAATTTCATTGACAATTGATGGCCTCATTTCATGTACTCTCATAACCAAAGCGAGAATATAAAGTAAAAGAATAACAACCAAGAATATAAACAACATGGATATTTGTGTGCTATGAGTTTTCTGAGCATACGTGTCCTCATGAAGAGTTGCCAAAAGACATTTGAAACAGAACCCAATTTCTGGGACAATTGATAACCCAATTACAATTCAGACTGAGATGCAGATGACCAAGACTATAACAAGTAAAATAACAATGAAGTTTATGAGCACACTGTGCATGAAAAGTAGCCAACAATCCACTCAAAACAGAAATCGAGGTAATTTGATTTAATGACAAAACTGTTTAAATTGAAACTAGGTGAGTTACAACTGAAACACGGTGCACAATTCAATTCATTTGAACACATTTGAATAACCCATTGCCTACATGGGAACCTAGTAGGTCTTGTATTAGCTCTATGACTATGGGTTTGCAAAATCTAGTAGAGAACAGATTATAGACTCATTGCTGAAAAACAGACAGAAATAGCATCACTTACCAGGAGTAATAAATGACATGTACATGTGTCTTTGGATGCATGTGTGCACGTAGAGTTGACAGAATACAATCCAAACAGAAACCAAAGTAATTCCTTTGACAAACTACCGATAAATCCTTTTTAAATAAGTAGTCCTCAACAGCTCGAAACACGTGCACCAAACCAATTTATGAGACAATCTGTGAATATGACGCGACGGTGATTGAAATGCTAGCTCGCAGACCAAATAGAACCCAAAGCAATTTCTTCCGCACGATCAATTAACAAATCTATTGAAAGGGAAAGAACTAAAGATACAAAAGATTGAACACAAAGGGAATTTCTCTTGACAATAGGCAATGAGTGCAGACGACCACCCATTTTGAAATGTACGCAAAAACAGAAACCCCTAACAAAAAATGAGAACTAGAGAGGAGCTGTAAAACAACACCATGGATGATTGCTCCACCGACTTTATTGTTCCATTTTTATCTCTTTTAGTGTGATTTTATTGTTTGGTTTCTCTCTCTCGGGGTGTAAGGAGCATCGAGATTCAGTTCATTGGACCACGCCGTCACAGTGCCGTGCCAAGCAAATTGGACCAAACCAACTGATTTTCCAGCGTCATTTTCCACTCTTGTATTAAATTAGCAGTATAGCCAGATTCAACCAGGATGAAGGTGGGGGTGGGGGCAAGTTTTGTCATCAGAAGGGCAACATGAGGATATTCTTTTTTATCTCTTATTAAAAGAAACAAAAACAATTTAGGTGTAAGGATACAGTTCACTGGACCCTGGCATGCCAAGCAAAGTGGACCAAACCAACTGATTTTAGGACAGGGTTCTCTGGATAATGAGGTAACATAGAAAGGGGTATGTACACCTGTGAAAGGCGGTTCCAATTTGTAATTTGTGGCACGCACAGTGCCATCTTCCTAATGCCTTGTGCATGATGTGTTAAACACACTGGCCTAGTTAATCCTTTCCCTACAAGAGTTTGAAATCCCCAAAGACTTTGTACAAAGCCATGCAGGTTCCCATAGACAAGGGTTAAGATTGTTCAGAGTCTACACCCCCATGCATTCAGACAATCTTTATTAAAATGGGTAGGATTTTACCAACAATTTCTACAAAATATTCTGGGAAATGTTCTCCTCTTTTCCCAACAAGTAGGATAACATGAGGAAAAACAAGGGGGGGGGGGGGGGTTATATGTAAAAGGGGGTGGATGGGGGGGGGGGGCAAGAACCTAATTAGGGGGTAACTGCCCCCTTCCTCCTCCCTTTCCTACCTTTTAGAGTATGGAACATCACAAATCACTGGATTGAAGCAAACTACTGAGTAATTGGACCACGTACTTCCGCGCCCATCAAAGGGGGGGGGGGGGGGGCATGAATTCCGAAGAGGGGGTAGTTGCCCCCTTTTCCCTCCTACCTATAGAAGCCACGCTAGATGTCTGAGTACCAACCAGTGGATTAGGAGGACATAGCGTGGAGCAATCCAACCAGACTTCCACGCCCCTTTGTTGGAATACATGGCCCAATGGTCCAGTGAGTTACAACGCACAATCAAAACCTCAAAACAGCCTCTACATGTGTATCTCCCATCAATAGGATTGCGAGAAGGAAATGAAAGATAATCCTATGATTTCTGAAAACAAAAGTATTAAGTTGAGCAACCTCTTTTGCACCAAAAGTGGGACAACTTATTAGTTGAGTGGGCATACTTAAATCATCCATATTGTAAGCCTTATCGTGGCATTTAATCCATTCAGAACAGGTCCTGAAAAAAAAAAAACCCACCAATTTATAATCGGGACTCGACACTAGCACTTGCCCTATTGCCCGGGGCAAGTTAAAATTTATGTCAGGCAAGTAACATTCATAAATGGCCTACCAGTTTGGTTGCCCGAGTCGATCCGGCAACTAAATTATTGGTCAATTATGAGAGAATTATGTAATTCGTCGGGTTTATAGCTCATCTTGAAGTAAGTGGGTAAGAAAATGTTTGGTTTGGGCAAGTAAAATTTAGAAAGTTAAGGAAAAAGGTTAGTTTGGAGGTTTGTTATAATGCTAACCAAAATGTGGTCAATGCATGTATGTATAGACTTATTCTCACCCATCCCTCGACTTTGAGTTGAAGTTAGATCAACAGCTGTATTTCTTGAGTTTACACTTCACAACTGAAGTTCAAACAATGACAAGAGATCACTTGACAAGAAATTATGAAAAACCATGCATGCCTTTTAAACACTGTGACCAACTGCTACAACGTATTACAGTTCCTTACGTTTAGTTTTTCAAGTTGCTGTACATCCAGTCAGATATGAATATTTTCAATGAATTGACTTGATTCAATGACATTTTCAAGAACCACAATTTAGTTCAAATGTGGCAGGCAAACCGAAAGATGTCCCTGATCCTTAAGAATTCTGAAAGCCCCTTGCCATTTCAGTGTTATGACTAACTGCTAACACCCATTACAATTTCTTCCATTTATTTTCCTCATAAATACTATCCTGTGTTCTCACACATGCAAATGCATACTTGCCAACATTTGAAAGTCAGAAAACTGAACACCCGATTGCGAGGGAGCGGAGCGACCGAGGGGGGGGGGGAGGGTGTCCCCCCTCCCACGGTAGGGAGCTTTTGCATTTTTGGACTTACAATTGTGCAATCTGGTGCATACTAGGGCTGTAGTGAAACGGTTACACGACGGTTAACCGACCGGCATCGGCAAAAACGTTTTAATTTTCACGTTTTTTTTTTTTTTTTTTTTTTTTTTTCCTTCCCCATTCTATAGATTCGGTCAGAAAATGGCACATTGAACCCTGCCAATCTATTGCTAAAGTAAAGGTATTTTACATGTAACAAAATGTTCAAATAAACAAATGGTAAGAGGATTAATGAATAGATTAAACCTGGTAAGAGCCAAATTTAGAAGAATCATTTGTGATGAGATATCTGAAGGCTATCATCTTGACAGCGGTTTGTAGACTAACATGCAGGGATGCCAGTGACCTGCAAGTCGAGAGCCTGAAAATGTAGTCTTTGTACCTTGTTTGTATGCAAAATGGTACAATTGAGCCTGAATGTGAAGGTGCCCAGGGCCTGAAATTCAGGCTTTTGCCTGAAGACTGGCATCCCTGAACATGGCACTGCCCTGCTGATTCCAATTGAAAAAACGGACAGATATCGGATAGTACATATGTATATCCGAGAAGGAAAAAAAAAAAAAAAAAAAAAAAAAAAAAAAAAAAAAAAAAAAAAATCGATGATTTTTTTTTTTTTTTTTTTTTTTTTTTTTTAAATTGGAACGTTCCGTTTTTTATGGCTATAAAAACTTTAAAAACGGGACAATTCCGTTAAAAACGGAACGGTTGGCAAGTCTGCAAATGTTATATAATTTGACTTGATTTAGTGGCATTTCCAAGAACCATAATGTGGTCTATAGTGGCAGACACATGTATACACCAAAATATGTATGTCCTGGTCCTTCCACAGTGTGTCTTGAGGTTAAAACTGAAGTTCAAAAAGTTGCAAGAATTTTGACTGAAATTATTTCCTTCCATTTATCTTCCCCATAAATCCTGTACTTTCAGACATGCAAATGTTCAATAATTTGACTTGCTTTAATGACATTATCAAGAGCCACAATTTGTATGACCAAAATATGTTGCTGGTCCTTCCACAGTGTGTCTCGAGGTAAAAACTGAAGTTCACAAAGTTTCAAAAACTTTGAGACTGAAATTATTTCCTTCCATTTTAATATCTTCCCCATAAATCCTGTACTTTCAGACATCCACAAGTTCAATAATTTAACTCGATACAGTGACATTTCCAAAAACTAAATGTGGTATGTGGCATAGCACATAAATCACTCAAAAGATCTAATCTTTTGACTATGATTTTAGTCATAAAATCATCACATCATCAGTGTTCCTTGAGGTTAAAACTGAAGTTCAAATAGTAACAAGAGATTACTTAGCAAGAATCCCGAAAGCCCCCTGCCCTTTGAATGTAGAGACAAAATGCTTCATTTTATTTATTCAATTTCTTTAATACATTCATCATCTTCAAAGTTGCTGTACATACAGTCAGGCATGACTATGTTCAATAACTTGACTTGCTTTAATGACTTTATCAAGAGCCACAATTTTTATGACCAAAATATGTTGCTGGTCCTTCCACAGTGTGTCTTGAGGTAAAAACTGAAGTTCACAAAGTTGCAAAAACTTTGATACTGAAATTATTTCCTTCAATTTATCTTCCCCATAAATCCTTTACTTTCAGACATACACAAGTTCAATAATTTAACTCGATACAGTGACATTTCCCAAAACTAAATGTGGTAATTTATATGTGGCATAGCATATAAATCACTCAAAAGATCTAATCTTTTGACTATGATTTTAGTCATAAAATCATCCCATCATCAGAGTTCCTTGAGGTTAAAACTGAAGTTCCCTGCCCTTTGAATGTAGGGACAAAATGCTACAACTTATTAAAATTTCTTACATTTATCCTCTCAAAGTTCCTGTACAGTCAGACATGAAAGTGTTCCATAACTTGAATAGATTTAGTGAAGTTTCCAAGAACCCACATTTAATCCATTTACGGCAGGGCTCGAGAAAAAGCAATGTTACTTGCTACAAAATGCATTCACATACTTTTTATTTCTGAATTTGTGTTGTAATGTTGACATGAATGATTCTATACAATTTTAATGTCATTTTAAAACCTGAGATACAATCTATTTGTTGGAGGGCACAGGAACCACAAAGTCCACAATGTTAGTTGCTACCTCATTAAAAAAATTACCAGCTAAAGACAACCTTCTACTGTGTAAATGTTGAATAATTTGACATGATACGGTGCAATGTCATGAACTATGTGACGTATTTGCGGCAGTGCATGCACTAAAAAACACCCAAGTCATGTGATACCTTTACCGTATTTGTCGGTGTATTAACCGCTCCGGTGTATTAACCGCACCCCTAAAAAAAAAAAAAAAAAAAAGTGCGGTTAATACGGTCGTGTATTAACCGCACCCCCTTTTTTTTTTTTTTGGAAAAAAGGTGCAGTTAATACACCAGCAAATACGGTATGTGACACCTTATGACCGGCTATAGCAAAACCCTGCACTTTTCGGTAGAAAATCAAAATGTAGATTTTCATCCCATTAGGAAGGCCTCATCACAAGCTTTCATTTGATGCTTTGTTCTAACCAAATGGTCAATAATTGCCGAAGATATGATAGTTTCAATTTTACAATCATAAGTCTTTTAAACACATTATGTGAACTTAAAATGCCTATTTCTCAAAACATGAATTACCAACAAGTTCAGGGTTTTGCTACAGCCAGTCACATATGTAACACATTTGTTTTCATGTAGCTGGAAATATTTAATGTGCAAATTTAATGCTGAATAATTCCACATGCTTCCACACCCTTTTCATGACGTCAAAACGTTTTAATTTTTTATTTGGTGGCACATTAATCACCAAGGAAATTGCTACCATGCTCTCATAAGAAACCATTTACGTAAGTTTAATATTACAAATTTTGAACAATTTGACATGATTTTGTTGCCTTTATCTATTTAGGATGAGGCACATAATCCTTGAAAAAATGTTATGGTTGCTTCCTTCCCTCAAGTCCATTTACTATTTGACTAAATTTGATAACATTTGTGTGAACTTTAAAGGGATAGTTGAGTTCTGGTAAGGAGAGTACAGTTTTGGTGAAACTGAATTTTAGTAACCAAAACCTGCATCATTACATTACAAACTAATAGTTATAACTAGAAAGGAACACAAAATTACAAATGACGTAGTAAAGATCATATTATCATTCAAAAAGAGCCGTTAAAACGTAAGAGGGCGTTCTCTGAACACTCATCGGTTTCAACCATTTTGAATAAAATATTGTGCATGTGATGCTTTGTTGAAATAGTGATTAGATATAGAAATAACCAACAACTATTTAAATACCTATTTTGTAACTTTTTTAAAAGAGGAAGCATTTTTTTGAATTTTTAACGGCTGGTTCAAAATTCTCTAATAAACCTGGGGCCCCAGCTTTATTACAAATTGTTATATTTATGGATATTTCAGCCGTCTCTGAACCGATTTTGATCAAACAAAGATGATTTTATAATTTAAATATTATGCTCTTTCAAATTTTACACTCAGTTTTTCATTACCTCACAAAAAAAAAAAGTACTCTACCAAAACTCAACTATCCCTTTAAATCAAATTAAGTCGTGGCTAGATACCAATACTACATGTAGTTACTAATTTGACTAAAGTTTTCTCAAAATGTTAAATAACTTGAGAAGATTATGTGCCATTTTATGAACCCAACATATAATCTATTTGGGTTAAGGCACAAAATCCTAGTATAATACTTCATGGTTGCTACAAAATTTATATTATGGCTTCAAATTCATAATTTGACATGATTTAATGACATTTCATGAACCCAAATTACCTTATTTGTGGCAAGGGATATAAACCACAAAGTATTAAATTGCTGACAATCCTCCAAAATAAAATAGGTCACCGGAAACTTTTGACCCTGAATTCATATGCCATATGTGAGACCATACTGTTACATTGATTCACATAGAAAGGTTGATAGGAATTAAGGATTTAATATTTTGAATCATTTTTATTTAAACAAATCTGATAATGAAGCTTCCATATCTCATATCGTTTGTGGCAAGGGACATAAACCACAAAAGTATTAAAGGTACTTCAGATTCGTCAAATCAGATGCGCGGCGCCATCTTAAGTACACGTTGCGCACGGTGCGTGATGCACGTTAGCTCAGTGTCATGCGGTGCGCGCAAACTGGCCCAGTTCAAAATGGCGACCCGCTGTGTAGCATCCCCACGCTTGATGCCCTTTAAATTGTTAGAATCCTCCAAAATAAAATAGGTCACCAACAAATTCTGACCCTGAATTCATATGCCAGATGAGACAATACAAAAAAGGTTGATAGGATTTCTGAAATTGTTTTTATTTTCAAACTTTCTTAGGTAAACATATCTAACCCATTCAGGACTGACTGATTTTGCTATAACATGTATTCTCCATACACCCAAGCCTTAATATTTTCAGGACCAGTCCTGAGCCCATGAGCGCTTGGAAGGAATGCTCCCCAGGGAGTGGAGATGGTGCAAACAATGTGTGCTGGTTTGCATTGTATCCTATGACCGGGGGTAATATTATCATTGTAAAGCGCTTAGAGATGATTATCAATCATTAGGCGCTATATAAATCAAGTATATTATTATTATTATTATTAATGGGTTAATGATTGATTCACCAAATGTAATCTTATATGAGAAAATTTCCCCAAAATACAACAAATAATTAGTTCCAATATCCTTCATATAATAACAGATCACCAATACCTCTTGATCCTGCCACATGCGACTACATAGCTAGATGACTAGCAGTAATTGTGTATTCTTACCAAAAAAAGAAAAGAAGAATTGTAGATTTATTCAACCATTTTCCATTCATCTTCATGTTCTGGACATTGCAACTTGATAAGCACGATTTGAAACATGTAAATTAATCAGGGATATATTTAAAAGAAGACGTTGTAAAATAAATGTTTTCTTCTATTTTGAGGAAAAAATTAAGTTTAATTAAATGAAATATTTGTTTAAGCATCTAACAACAAAACAACAAAAAGGATTTCCATAAACCAGGTCACTGGCATATAAATGCCAGCCCAGGGCAGTAAAAATAGCATGGTTACAACCTCAAATGAATAATTTGCAGTTCCCTAACAACCAAAATCGTAAAATCCCAAGCTTACACAATAATAATCAGGGTATCAGACAGTCCCATCATCACATAACATCCTGTAATCCTTGTTTTCATCCACGCAGATACAATAATGTTCGTGAGATCCCGCCACAACCCGGAGTCTAATTAATGACTTAATCCCAACACTTGGCCCATTACTTGACAGATTACAGAGTTTTAGAGCAACATTTTTGCAAGGATTAATCGTCATGATGAATGTCTACTGACATTATTAACATTTCAGCTACTTTACCAACATTTATTTTAGGAAGGGGGTGAAACAGCTGTTACCAGGGGTGTATCCAGGTTCCAATTTTAAAGGGTACCACCACCCAAAAATAATATTCTTATAAATGAAAGGTAACATCTTTAGTAATCCATTCCATCAACAAGTTCACAAAAATATGTTCCCAGAAAAAAAAATGTAATTGGAAAACACATCGCCATTCTAAAGCATGCTTTCATGGGTCTGCAATTACGAAGACTACATGTACTTGGTCCAGAGCGAACAAATCGTCCGTGATTCTATTATCTCCAAACGTACGCGTGAATAGCATTGGCGCACTCGTAAATGTTTGGCCCATACGGAACCAGGAAATATCAATAGACAACCCTTTGCAAAATGTTGGGTATCTATTTGATATCACAAAACGGTTCCAAATGATATAATTATGTGTTGTTCTTTGCCTTTAATGCCCTTTGTATGATTATGTATCCTACAGGATGTAATCTAATATCGTCTTTTTTCAATTTGACGGTTTCAAATTTTCAATTCGCTTGGGCTAATTTGTTCGGGATTAATGTTACATTTTAATAAGCGGGAACAACTCAAAATCTGGGTTTCAAATAAGATAATGGCAGCCTCCAAGCTGTACGCGATGAATGGGACAAACCCGTACTGCTCACTGTGAATCACTTTGTATGATGCTCCTCTCTTGCTCACAGGGCCAATGTAGAAATAATTTGCATGACATTGTGTTTTGAATGTGTAGAGAACATAATCAATGTTCCACTGTGCATCGATGTTCCACTTTAAAATGCCGTTTGTCTGATTATGTATCCTAGAGAAGATAATCTAATTCTTTCTCACGTCTAGTGGGAGTAATTTGAAATCTCAGTCTTAAAGATTTCTTGCTAATGTATGCCTACTAACTTTATTGACATTTTCAAATAGTTTTTTAGTGCTAAGAAGAAAGAGTGGTGGGGGTGTAACGCTTGTTACCCAGAGTGCTTCAAAATTCCACTTGTAACACCCTTCGTCTGAGTATGTATCTACTATCCTGTAGAGGAAATGTTGCACTATAGGGGCTAAGTAGTATTATTGGTTTCTTGTTAATGAACTTGTCTTGACCAGACCACATACAAAATGTTAACTAAATTTAGTTTACTAAAAAGTGTTATGAGGAAAGAAGGACTGGGGGTGCTCGTACGGTTCCACTTGTTACACCCTTCGTCTGATTATGTATCCTATAGAGGAGTTGTTTTGCTAGTAGTTTTGCATGGGCTAAGTATTGTTATTTGTTTCTTGCTAATGAACTTGTTCCGACCACAAACAACATTTAAACTAAATTTAGTTTACTAAAAGTGTTATGAGGAAAGAAGGGGTGTGAAACTTGATGGTCCAGGGGTGCAGCGATGTTCCACTTTTAACCCCCTTTGTCTGATTATGTATCCTAGCGAGGATAATCTAATTCTTTCTCACGTCTTGTGGGAGTAATTTTTTTAGGATGTAGTGTTATTGATTTCTCGCTAAGGTACATCTTCTCACTTCCCTATTTATTTCAAACTAGACTTTTCAGTGTTAAGCGGACGGAGGGGGAGGGACACCCGGCCTTGGGTGCCTAGATGTTCCAATTTGTTCACCCTCTGCCTGATAATGTATCTTATATGAGTCATTATACATTGTACATGTAGGGGCTAAGTAGTGTTTGGGGTTTTCTTGCTAATGGTTGTGCATTTACACTTGAACTAGTAAAAGAAGAAGGGTTAGTTTAAAGGGGTAGTACAGTTTTGGTAAGGCTGAACTTTAGTAACCAAACCTGGACAGTAACATTATAAACTAATAGTTATTACTCCACCATGCTCGAAAGGTATACAAAATTACAAACAACTAAGTAAAAAGCCTGTTATCATTCAAAAAGAGCCATTAAAACACAAGAGGGCGCTTTCTAAAAAGGCATTGGTTTCAACCATTTTTCATACAAAATAATGCATGTGATGTTCTATTTAAATAATGATTAAGTAGTTGGATCATCAACAACTATTTAAAAAACGCTTTTGAAAATTTTTGAAAAAGTGTAAGCATTTTAAACATTTTTTGAAAAAATCATCTAATTATTTGGGCCCCCAAATAATTATAAGATCAAATATATTTATTGATATTTCAGCCATTTCTGGACCGATTTTGACCAAATAAAGTTTATTCTGCCATTAAAATTGCATGTTCTCTCAAATTCGACACTCAGTTTTTCATTATCTCACAAAAGAATTGTGATGTGCAGTGCCCTCTCTACCAAAACTAAACTACCCCTTTAATATGGAATGCTTGTTGGCCCGGGGTGCCTCGGTGTTCCAATTTTGTTACACCCTATGTCTGATAATGTATCCTACATGTATATGAGTCAATATAGGAGCAAAGTAGTGTTTTGGGGGTTTCTTGCAATGTACAATGTGAATCTTGAACTAGTCAAAGAGGAAGGAATGTTATGGAATGCTTGTTGGCCCGGGTGAGTCGATGATCGAATTTTGTGCACCCTATATGGCGGATAATGTATCCAATACGAGTCAATGTACAGTAGAGCTAAGAAATGTTTTGCGGGTTTCTTGCTAATGGTTGTATGTTGACTCTAATAACACTTGAAATAGTTTACTAGAAAAGAATGGTGTGAAATGCTTGTCGGCCTAGGGTGCCGCCATTTTCCATTTTCTTTACACCCTACTTCTGATAATGTCACCTAGGTGAGTAGGGGCTAAGTATCGTTTTGGGGTTTCTTGCTAATGCATGCCTGTTGACTTTAATGACACTTGAACTAGTAAAAGAAGAATGAATGTTATGGAATGCTTGTTGGCCCTGGGTGCCGCCATGTTACATTTTGTTTACACCCTTCATCTGATAATGTTTCCTAGGTGAGTAAATATAAGGGCCAAGTAGCATTTTGGGGTTTCTTGCTAATGTATGGCTGTTGACTTTAATGACACTTGAACTAGTAAAAGAAGAAGGAACGTTATGGAATGCTTGTGGGCCCTGGGTGCCGCCATGTTCCATTTGTGTACACCCTACTTCTGATAATGTTTCCTAGGTAGGTGAGTAAATATAGGGGCTAAGTAGTGTTTTGGGGTTTTCTTGCTGATCTAGTCTGTAAGTGGCTCTTTATAACATTTATAATTTCAGCTATAGTTTAACCTGTTCTATACTAGAATTTGCAGTTCTCATATCTTTCATTATTACCCACGCCGATGAAATCGGCAGGGGGTTATGTAAAGGGTTCCGTATGTTTGTTTGTTTGTTTGTTTGTTTGTTTGTTTGTTTGTTTGTCTGTTTTTTTTTTTTTTTTTTTGTTTGTTTGTGTACAAGATAACTAGAGAACGGGTGAACGGATTTGCACCAAATTTTCAGGGAATGTTTGGATAGTGACATGGAAGAATCGATTAGATTTTGGTGATGATTGGTTGACCCCTGCAAATTCTGTGGAACCTTGAAGTTTGAGTATGTATTTAATGCACGTGTGTGCCTAAATAATATCTGCACGTTATAGGCGCGGTACGGTAACCTCGCTGAATCCAATCGAGCAGCAACTAACAAGTTTAGTCCAGGTGTGCATCGCGATCGCGCGCACGGTACCATATGTTATGGTACGGTACTTTCGATTCCGGGTTAATTAATACGGAACGGAATTGAATTGCAACACGCTGATCTGAACTTTGAAGCGCCAAGAAATTGGTAAGTTTCCGAAAAATACATTTATTTATTTAATAATTATTATTGACCCGACACTAATGTGAAGATGAACAGATGTTCATTTTTACATATTGAATACATCTAGACTGGTTAGAATCAGGAAAATAGGGGAAAATGGATTGATTATACAAAAGTAAAACAGTGTGCAGTCTCATTGTCAATAATTTTGTACACTGCCTCGCCATGGGGCTGCCGCGCCGCAAGCAAGCGGCCTACACCCTGGCCTAGGCATTTTCACCAAATCGTGCCTAAAACGCGCTGGTTAGCCTGCTGTATGCACTCGTTCTGTTCAACGGTTGATCACTATGTTTTTAGGATGCATCGGTAAGCAAAACAGGGTTGAGGCCGACGAAGGGGTAGAACAGGGCTAATGGGAGGCGTGGGTATGCTGACTTTGTCGGCCTTCTAGTTAATACATGTACATGGTATGCCAGTTCCCCCTCGTAAGGAATGGGGTAAAAGGAAGGAATGCTTGTTGGCCCAGGGTGTATCCAATCTATCCATGTTCCAGTTTCTTACGCCCTATGGCTGTTAGTTCACATCCTAAATGGGCTAATCTCATTAACATTAATGCTCCAGATGGAGCATTTGAGGTCAATGGATTTTACGCTAAAGGTCATCAATAAACATGGGACAAATGAGTCAAAAGAGGGGTTGAAGAGATTCAGGAAATAAAATATATCTCTTTGAGCTAGATTCCTAGAACTGTACTCCACCAACAACAATAATAAATTCAGTTAGCATGAGTAAACTAAATCTTTAATAACAGCTGATATTCCTTGTCCCAAACATAAGAGCTTTAGAGGTCAATGGTTTTTAGGCTAAGAGCTATCCAAAAATGGGACAAATGGGATGGAAATGAGGTTAAAGACTGCATGACCGGAAATTGACTATCACTTTGAAATAGATTCTTATTCTAACTGTACCGACGAATAATGAATACAGTTAGAATGAGCATTCAAAATGCGGGATATCAGCTGAGAAAACTTGTCAATTCCATAAAAAAAATCAGCATAAGTTTGCAACTTTACTCTCGATTGCTCACAACATATTATCTAAATAAAAAGGGAATTCCGAGAAAAGACCAATTTGATGCATGTATTGAGTTAGGAAATTGTATCAATGTGGAATTTCTAAGCATTACTAACACTACAGTGGCACAAGCCATGACCCTAAAGGGGGCAGCACAAATTAGAAATCAAACACTGAATTATGGTAACAGCTGAATTGATATTAATTTAATGGGGACAACTTTAAAGTTGTACCAAGGCTTATAACTTGTCTTTTACTGTATGAAAATTTAACGTCAAAAGATGTTATATGGCCAATAAATAAGCGAAAATGCCAAGTGGCATTTGCTAACTCATTGCCCTGACTTTGAACAGTTATAACTTTCTAGTGGATAATTAAAAATCAGAACACGTCAATCGTAAATTTCTTTAAATAACAAAATCGTTAATTTCTTTAAATAACAAAAGGGAAATTTAAAAAGGCAAAACCTGATCCATGCTTCTATTGGCAATGCAAATACCACAACAAGGTATGAGAGAGCCACTAGGGTTCTAAGTAATTTGTTTGGATTTGGACAATGTTACTAGATCACTTTAAAAGGACAAATTAGAAATTGCCATTACAGAAATCTAAGTGTGTTGCAAGCCAGCGACTAGCTAGCAGCAAGCTTAATAAGCGATCTCTGCCCAAATTAAGCTTGCAAAAATTTATCTGCACGCTTGAAATTTGCTGCATGCTCACAATTTTATCAGAGATCGCTTATTAGGTTTGTGGCTAGCTAGTCACTAGCTAGTCACTAGCTAGCCAAGCTAGCCGCAAGCTAGTCACTGGCTTGCGGCACGCGGGGTGATCTATCCAGTGGGAGTGAGTTGCAGTACAGGGGATCACATGTAGTGGCCACTGTAGGCAGATTGGCTGTTTGAAACAGGTTGGCCTGTATTTCAGAAGGACACACTGGAAATAGAATGATCGAGTTAGCGCAACCGAGTAGGAGTGAGTTAGCATAACTGATGTTGGATGCGTACTCAGGATACATATCGCCCAGCCTCAGACAGTGTGTGGGTGTGTCTGTCAAGAAAGATGCACCCTACCACTGAAACATATTCCTGCTGATACGGACACTAATGACATTTGGATATGACAAACTGAGTTAGCAGCAACATATCACTGAAGGCCTATTAATGTATATCGTTGCTGCGTGGAATAATTGCAACAAGAATTGTCTTGAAATTACAGGGTGGAAACCTATTCCTGCTGATGGTGCCGACACTAATGACATTTGTATATTAATGTATATCACCCCAACACACATCTGACAGAATGAGTTATTAGATATAAGTTAATGAAGACCCATCCCTATAGAACAATCTCTCTTCTACCATAGAATAATTGCAACAAGAATTGTCTTTGATTTACAGGGTTGAAACCTGTTGATAGTGCTGACACTAATGCCATTTGTATATCTCACCAACACAGGTCCGACACAATTAAGTTTCTAATTTTAGGCAACCCAAATTCAACTGGCCTATAGATTTTAAAGGCCCAACTTGGCATTACACCACAGCATGAAGTTAATTTTTGTCATTATTTATACTATACATGTCCAAATCAAGTTTGGTAAGATATTTCTGATGATGGTAAAAATTGGTAATCGTCATTGATGCAAGTTATGATGTAAAAAAAATGTATCATTCAGTTGTTTCCAAGATCACAACAGTCACAATATACCATAACCATAGTTCAATGTATGTTACTGACACCTTTAAACTTTGTAAGAAGCTGCATTTCTTGTTTATTTTAATTTCAAAGAAGGAGGATATGGGTGACCTACTCTGATCATAATCTCGATATGGTCTACGGAAAACAAAAGACAGTGAATAGTATACTACTGGTAGTAAGTGTTTACAAGTCGCTGAAACGTATCACTCAATGTCACAGTCACAAGAATTCTGTAAAATTTGCAAGTAAACAAAACTCTGAAGAGATAGGCGATATATCACACCATACTAGAGACACACAACACAGGGAGGTATCATTGTCCCAATTTTGTAAAAATATTTTGTATTTTTGTTGTTGTGTTTTTGTTTTTTTTGGTTGGGGGGGGGGGGGGGGGGGTCATTTTCTTTTCTTAATTTTGTTCTGAATGTATTCCCTTTGTTTTTCTGTTTTTTGTTGTGTGTGGCCGCAAACCTGAATCGGGTGGCCCCCAACAAAGAAAAACATTTACAAATGTTGTATTTAATTGCCCATTCGGGCCAGTAGAATAAAGCACCAATTACATTTTGTGGCCCCATGCTAAATTTGAGCATGGCTTATTGGGTTCCAATAATAACTTTCATTATTGGGGATTTATTCAGAACAAAGAAATTAGGTCTAGGTTAAACAACTTCATGTAGGTCATCACACCCTTATCATGGACAAACAATCATATTTGACTATAATATGAACTTATTATTTTGAGGAATTTGAGACATACATGATATCTAGGTGATATGTCAAACAGTATAATGGACAAGCAAGCATCTTTCACTGCTGGATGAACTTGAACTACTAAATTGCTTTCTTTTCTTTTTTGTTCCAAAAGTGATTTTGAGGAATTTGGGACATAAACATAAGATAAAGGTGACATATCTCACATACCAGAGTGGAAAAACAAGCACGCTGAACTATAATCATGAACTTGAAAATTGAAATATATTTACTTTATTTTGTTAATGGAAATGTTTTGAGGAATTTGGGACATAAATATTACATCTAGCTGACAGACAGGTCACACCTTTAATACCAAATACAAATACACAGCAAGATAACAAAAAAAATGTCATGAAATTCATTTGTTTCAAGGAAAATGTTTTGAGGGATCTGTGACATAAACATTAGATCTATAGGTGACACATCTAACCTACCAGAGATAAACACACATCTGTTGCTATGGTCACGAACTTTGAAAAACAAAGATATTATTTGTTTGTTTGAATGAGGAATTTAGGACATAAATATGCGATATGTGACAGGTCATGCATAATCTAGATAAATAAAATAAACTAAATAAACTTTGAAGTTGTCTTCATGTGTAGGTTCATTGACAAGCTAACCACTTTCAAGGAATTGAAATAGAGCTGGGGGTGTTTCACAAAGATCCTAAGTTGAACTTAACACTAAGTTGGACTTAAAAAGTATGGAAAGCCATTTGTAGCCTTGGAATAACATATATTCCAATGCAAAAATACAAGTATTTTAGACTTTCATACATTTTACATGAAGAACATGGAATCTACTTGATAAAAGAAAATATTATTATAATTTTAATCAACATTTTATGCCTTTTAAAAGAACTTTTAAAACATTTTTGCAAAGAAACCAATGGCTTTCCAGAATTTTTAAGTCCAACTTAGAGATAAGTTCAACGTAGGATCTTTGTGAAACACCCCCCTGATCTTTCTGGACAGTTGGTCTCTGGAGCAGGTTCCATTATTCTGAGACAAGTTTTATACCAGAGATGCGTTTTATTTTTATTTTGAGATTGAAAAAGAGCAAAGAAAATGGGATTCCAACGGGATTGGAGTCCCATTTTCTTTGCTCTTTTTCAATCACATTATATATTTTTGGTCAGTTTCTTTATGTTGAATTATTTATTTTAATTTTATGATGCATCTGAATGTGACTCATCAATGGCGAGACATAACATTTTTGGCAGCAGACAATAAGAGTATTACAAAAACACAACAGCAACAGTGGACACCTTCACCACTCACCATGTAGAATCAAGATTTGCTTTCTTTTGCCAATTCATGTAATTTCCACCCGTAAGTATTGATTTCCACTCCTAATTGAGTACATGGATATTCCCAAATGTTCAAGACACAAGACAACGATTGCCAAAAATATGTGGAGGTGTTCTGGTCCATTTCCAATTTGACTAGAATTAAACCCCGTTGTCTGCACTTCATATCGTATAGACTCCCAGATGATCGAAGCACATGAAAATGATTGCTAAATACGAATCTGGATAAAAGTCAGGTGAGAAATTGTCCAGGTAGTCTGCTCCATTTCAGTTGCCAAAGCACGTTTGCTAAACATAATTCTCCAATGACTCTTCTTTGAGTGAGAATGGAGAAGAGGAAAGCTGGAAAGGGGTTAACCAGAAATAACAGTTTGTTTTGTAAGATATGAATGTCACCAGGTGGCTGGGAGGGGCTGGGGGGGGGGCCCCAACGTGCTTTCCAACAAAAAATCATGGTTATGGTAAAAAAGATTAAAGTCATACCTGTAAAGTGTCCAAATCCACGGAAATTACTTGGAGCTTCCTAATTTCTCTTCTACCGTGTTGTTTAGCTTATGGTAAGAGAAGAATAAAATAGGGTTTGATGTTTTCAAATGTCCCTTTAGTATGAAGATAATTATCATTGAAAATCATTATTCCAAAAGCGTTAATCAACGCAATTGAAAAAAAAGTACAATTGTTGTAGCTAAACGCGTCCGCATTGCAGCACGCATGGGAACATTCCGGAGATTGAACTTTGAACCCAGCGAGCACAAATTCCATGAATTCTGTACTACGTCTGTAACGTAATCATACACGGGTGCGAATATCTCAAACGGCTAATTATTACTGTGATAAATGTATGGCAGACCATCAGTATTCGGTGATAAAATATGAACTCAATATTCGTTTTTTTCACTAGGTAAACAGTGTTCGTTTTCTTTCAAACTTTCACAAATCTTTCAATTGTATTTTACAATGATATTGATATAGGATTGAAGTCTCAAATGTCATTTTGTGCAATATCTGACACTTTACAGGTATCACTTTAACTTCTTATTGTGGCAAAATCATACAATTTTGGCAAAACGATTGCACAACTGAACCAATGGTTTTGGTCATGGTCACCCCCCCCCCCCCCTCCCCCCCCCCCCCCCCCCCCACACTGGCTACTGGCAAAACAGAACCAATGAAAAATGCAAGGCTCACCTGGCTCATTTGCTTGTGAAATATCACTCCATTCTATGTAAATAGATCTATGTAAATAGAATACGGTAGTGTGAGGAGCCATGCTTAATTGTGCCCATAACTCCTAAATGCATCAATCAATCAAGACTCAGAGCTGCCAACCTCTAGAACATGAATTCAGTACTCTCAAGGCTCAAAATCAGTAATTTGGGGAAGAAATCAGTAATTTCCTACGCGGCTCTATGAACCTCAAAAACCAGCACTACAACACTGCGCGGACGCGGTGCGCGCATGATGCAATTAGCTTCGTCACATACTGCATGCCATGCATAGCTGCCAACATTTGGAAGCTCTGGGGTCCCAGATGCTCTCTGGTGCAATCTGAGCCTATTTTAAGGATCATTTCCCCTCAAATTCAACCCAAGTTTAAAATGGGTAAAAAAAAAAAAAAACAGTCGGTGGAACAATAAATTAGTAAATTAAAAGAAAGTAAAAATATATCAAGGTATCAACATCATTTTCAGAAAAGGAAGGGGGTAAAGGGAGAGAGGGAATGATGAGTTGCCCTAAATAGAAAATCAAATAACAGTCTACAACAATAAAATAACCAGAAAAGTTTAAGAAGTTGATTTATTTCTGATACGCCCCAAGCTTATCCTTTGTAGCCTACGGCTACGCTGATAAATAAAACAAGACAAATAAAAAAATTCACAGGATAAACATGATAAACAACAATAAAAAATAATATAGGGAGCCCCTAAATGTAGTGCTAGGATAAGGGTTCGGGTTCGGTTGTCCAAGTTAGCGATCAAAAATAATTTACACCACTAAAAACTAAGTTTAAACCACAAAAATACTGATTTCAAAATCATAGTTGTGCGACTACATCACCATCACTAGGCATCAGTACACACCCTGCATTTCCCCTACAACTCCAGGCATAGTAAACTATGCTGACTGGGTATGCCTGCAGGGAGGGCTTGAAAATGCCGACATCTGTCCAATTTATTGGCGATAAATGTAACATAAATCATGAATTCAAACAAAATAAACTATTACAAACAATAACAGATACCTTATCTTCCTGATTCTGCAAACTTTTATGTCCATTTCTCTTGCATAAATATGATTTTAGATCTTTTCATGACAGCTATCTGCCGATTCGCACGTGTTTTTACTAGCTGCCTGTGTAGTATAGATATGCCTAATATTTATGCATTGCAATATGCACAACACATTACATGCGGGTGTGTACTATGTGTAAGTACATCTATTGGCATGGCGTGTGCGCCACGTTGTTTTCTTGAAATGATTTGAGACGGGAGAGACGAGGAGAGACTAGTGTGAGAAGGGAGAGGAGAAGAGAGACTGTGTGTGTGTGATAAGTACATTAGTGCGTGTGTGCCATCGCGATCGCACGGAGCACAAATAGAAATGCATAGACGGTAGTGCATTATCGGATTTCCCAAAATCCGTAACATTTCAGCGCCATTCCGTACTCCCGTAATTGTTGTCAATTTCCGTACCAATTACGGAAAATCCGTACTAGTTGGCAGCTCTGAAGACTGTCTTCTAAACTTCTAAAATAGGAACATTTTCTTACCAATCGGTATGATATTCCAACATCATTGTCTCTTGAACGTGATCTGTTCGGTTCATTACTTTTTTGGTTCACTAAACTTTGTCACTTTACACACACCAGTTCCATTTGATTGTCAAATATCACTCCATTCTATGTAAATATGGAGTGTAGAGTCATGCTCAATTGTGCTTGTTACTCCTAAATGCATCAATCAATCAATCAATCAATACTGTCTTCTGAACTGCTACAATTTGCACTCTGTAGTAATATTTTCTTCAAACCAATCTCTTACCTAAAGTAAATGTAGATGTAATATTCTAACATAATCTCCAATTCTCTCCCTATTAATTCCTTCAAAAATGTGATCCGCTTGGTTAACTATTTTGGGAGTTCACCGAAATATGTCACTGGTGTACACACCATTTAGATTCAATCGTCAAATATCACTCCATTCTATGTAAATACAAAGTGAAGAGCCATGCTCAATTGTGCTTGTAAAATTCACGGATTGATCATCATCTAAGAAGATCTTTTAAACTTACTTCTCTCTCAAGAAAAAGATTCCTTCAAAGCTCTTTTTAAAAGTAGATATTATTCAATACCTATTCATTCACACCCCCCCCCCCCCCCTCCCGAACAATATGACATTTGCAGATCTATGCTAGTTGTTCAACTCATTATTTTTTGTTGGTTCACCAAAAATTGTCACTTCACACACAATTTCGATTTGATTATCAAATATCACTCCATTCTGTGTAAATACAGAGTGAAGAGAGTCATGCTCAATCGTGCCTGTAACTCCCCCATTCATCTGTCAATCATTGTCAGCGACCTTCTAAATTAACGTCCCCTGTCTGAACAAACATTTGTGTAATGGTTCATTGTCAGAGGTTATTCCAGTACATTTCACCCCTCATAAGAATGAAGAGACTCACTGCCTAACACCCCTTTCATGCTGCACTGATTTTCATCAGATGCGTCCGGACGCATCTGATAAAACGGCCACTCTGAATGGCGTAGAGGAGAAATATCAGGGGAAATAGGCGATGAAATTATGCTGCTCAAGAGCAGAAGAAATTCTCTTTCTGTCTGTGTGACTCCTATCGGTATATTTCATCAGTGTTTTTTTTAATCATATAGAGGCACTCTGAAAAGGGTATGAGACTGGGTATCAGTCTAATAACCTGCCCACAGAGACCAAAATCCCCTTTAAAACTGCATTCTCCCGAGTCCTGTCTAAACAAATATTTGTGCAAAGGTTCACTGTCACAGGTCAATTCTTCAGGAAAGGTTATTCCAGTATAAGAGAAGGAAGATGATCTCTGAACAATCATAAAGTATCAGTCTAGATAACCTGCCAATAGAGACCACTTGTCAATAAATACCAAATCCTCTGTAAAACTTGATTGCCTGTCTAAACAAAATATTTGTTAAAAGGTTTATTGTCACGGTTCAATTCTTCAGAAGAGGTTATTCCAGTACATTTAACCTCCCAAAAGAAGAAAAAGAAGAAACAGAAGAAATGAATTAATTAAAGAAATGAATTGATCCCTGTTATCTGATCAGTACTTAGTGTTAGCCAATCACCTGCATATAAAGACCCCTTGCCTGCAAAGACCAAAAGCTTCTAAAACAAACAAACATTTACAGTATAGTGTACATACCATTAGTTAGTGTAAGGACCGGCACATTCTCAATGATCAATATAAAGACAAACATTTTCAACTTCTCCTTTTAAGAGGAAGGCTTAATTTTGGTATCTCTTGAATATGTCGATATACTAAATGACACTTTTATCTTTCAATCTTGATCCATTGCAAAGTGGGAGTAAATTTAAATGTTTAGTTGGGCTCAGTCCTCTAAATGTCTAAAATACGCTTCATTTAAATTACATGAATCATCTATCTCAAGTCGGGGTGACTCATGAAACGTACTGCACGTACGTCCGCCATCACGAAAAGAAGAGAAAAAAAAGGCAACAGGAAAGTCACATTTGTAACATTTTTGTGCATCGCAATTTGAATTTGACACCTTCATGCATATGAACAAACATAACACATCGGAAATTAACCATTAAAGTTACCTTTTTCTTCTCTCTCTTTCTCAACCCTTCCTAGTTCGTAAGTCTATTTTTACACGTCGCGTCTAGACGACTCCTAGGGACCGCATTAGAGGGTTGATGGGAGCATGATCGAGACACCTGTTTCCGAGCTCAAGACACATTATTATTCTCCAACTCCTAATCTCAAGTACATTTATTCCCCCTTAAAGGAATCTAGTAACATTGTCCTAATCCTCAAAATTTACTTGGAACTCGAGCGGTTCTCTCAAATCTTGTTGTATTCGTATTAACAATAGAAGCATGGGACAGGTTTCGGTTTTTCAAATTTCCCTTTCATTAAAAAGATATTTACGATTGAAGTGTTCATACTTTAAACTATCCACTGGATAGTCATAACCGTGTACAACGTAAGTGCAATGAGTTAGTGAATATCACTTTGCATTTTCGCTTATTGCTCGGCCATATAACATCCATTTAACGTGAAATTTTCACACATTACTCAGTGGACATAACAGATCACAACAATATACATTGTATCAACCACTCATCACTTTCTGCACAATCATGTCAACAGAAGTTACTAGATCCCTTTAAAAAGTCTAAATCACATTTTTCTCTTTATTTGGCAGTCTATGAGCAATTTCTCCCCCCCTTCAAACTCTCAGTCCCAATATCCTGAAACGGACGACAGTTCTCGTTTCTGCCCGCAACGTGAAAAATGTCTCCGCGTCTCTCCATCACGTCTAATCAATTCGTGGAATTCCCGGGGCGAGCGTTAATCCCAATCTATAATGCGGGTACAAATCACGACCACCTGAAGTTACCCCCCTTCATCCCTAACTCCTACAACTTAAAATGTTAATAACTATCCTTTTCATACCAAAATCCTAAATATAGGCCGTTTTAGAATGCTGTACAACCTCAAATGTTAATAACTAACCTTTTCATACCAAAGTCTAATGAGCTGTTTTAGAATGGTGCACTTTCAAATTACTGTTGATATCTATCCTTTTCATATCTGAGTTCTATAAAGTATAAACTGTTCCAGAAATGATGTCAAGGGTTTGGTACAGTATGTCCTTTTCTGATTGCCTACAGGTCTTCGTTATTGATTCCAAGGCATTCAAACTGTTTATGGTACCCCCCCCCCCAAAAAAAAAAAATAAATAAATTAAAAAAATAAAAAAATAAAAAATAAAGGGGTAGTTTAGTTTTGGTAAGGCTGAACTTTAGTAGCCAAAACCTGCACAGTAACATTATAAACTAATAGTTATAACTCCACCATGCTCGAAAGGTATACAACATTACAAAGGACTAAGTAAAAAGCCTGTTATCATTCAAAAAGAGCCATTAAAACACAAGAGGGCGCTTTATAAAAAGGCATTGGTTTCAACCATTTTTCATACAAAATTATGCATGTGATGTTTTATTGATATAATGATTAAATAGCGAGATCATCAACAACTATTTAAAAAACGCTTTTGAACATTTTTGAAAAAGTGCAAGCATTTTAAAAAAATTTTCTAAAAATCATCTAATTATTTGGGCCCCAAATAATTATAAGATCCGATATATTTATTGATATTTCAGCCGTTTCTGGGTCGATTTTGACCAAATAAAGTTTATTCTGTCATTAAAATTGCATGTTCTCTCAAATTCGACACTCAGTTTTTCATTACCTCACAAAAAAATTGTGATGTGCAGCGCCCTCTCTACCAAAACTAAACTACCCCTTTAACACAAAATTAAAAATTAAAAATACAAAATACAAACAAAAAATGAAAAAATGAAAAGAAAAGAAAAGAATAATTATAATAACTGTAATTCTTTCCCTGCAGTCTCTCCATATGAAAAGCATGTACATCTTGAGCACTACATCTCTACTCCTACTGTTCCTCTGTGATGTGAGTCAGCAAGTTTGTTTCAACATCTTATTTTTGAATGACGTTTATGTTTATTGGATTTATGAAGGACATAAATATGTAGATAACTGAGAAAAGTGAGACTCTATTGAATGACTTGAATTTTGTGATAAATGTTTATCTTAGATAGAATGTCTTAAAGTAAAATTATGCAATTTACACAGAGAAACTCAAAGAACAACAATTTCAGCACACATTATAACCCCTTCTTCTTTTAAAAACTTTATATTATTTGATTTATTCATTTTCAAAGTTTCCTCAAAGTAAAATAACATGTTTTTACAACTTATTTGTGAAACAATTCTACTGGACAGTTCTAATCCACCAAATGTCAAGGTGAAAGCATATCCCCTGTGTCTTCCTCTTCAATTTCCCCTCATCAATTACAAACTTAATGATTTGTTTATTGCAATTAATTGCACTGGACAGAGTTTTTTAAAACTACATTTGTAAATGTCAGGGTAATTAAGGTGTGTCTTCTTTTTTTCTTTTTTTTTGGCGGGGGAGGCACACAATTGAAACAAAGACATTCAACGACTTTTGGGGGACCTATACCGTAAAACTTCGCCTATAGGCGCTACTATCTCACAATATTAGCAGGTATTAATCAACAGCCCCAGCCGCGTCCACAAGGATCTAGTATAATGAATATGTATCTAGCCCTTTGTCAACGATCTTCGAGCAGGTCTTAATGAATATTCATGATAGCATAATCATGTAAAGTTGAGACAACCCTATTGAACCGGTACCGCCTACGTTATTCGTACGGTATTCCAAGTCCCAACCCAACGCCCACAAGAATATGAGTAAGATTTTCTGATTTTCACAAGTTGACTTTGATAATTGTGTGTGTACATTATCTTCTTTCTTTAATTTAAGCAAGTTGTGAAAAACCTATTACTAAGAAATAATATTTTTGTTCATTTCCCTTCAACCGTTTTTTTTTTAAACAATAATTCTAAGTTTGTTTATTGACCAATGATTTGTTTCCCTTTTCTCCTTTTAAAGGGATCTAGTAACTTTGTTGAGATGTGCAAAAACTGATGAATGGTTGATGCAATGTATACTGTTGTTATCTCATATGTCCTCAGGGTATTGTGTGAAAATTTCAGGTCAAATGGACAATGTATGGCCAAGTAATGAGCGAAAATGCAAAGTGATATTGGGTGATATTCACCAACTCACTGCATTCACTTTGTACAGGGATGAAAATCTCGCCCGGAGATTTTCTTATCTAAATACTTCAATCATACATATCTTTGTAATGAAAGGGAAATTTGAAAAACCGAAAGCTGTCCCATGATTTTATTGTTAATACGAATACAACAAGGTATAAAGGAACCGCTAGAATTACAATTTTATTTTGAGGATTTGGACAATGTTACTAAGTCCCTTTAACTAAATAACACTTATTAAAGAACACTTTATTATTTAAGATGTTCATATTTATTCAAATCACACTGGACAGATGTAATCTACAAAATGTCAGGGTCAAATCACATCCCTTGCATCTTCCTTATCAATTTCCCCTTAACAATTACAATTGTGGCAAGTTTTTACAAGTTGTCACCAAAAGATTTGTTGATTTCAATTAATTGCGCCGGACAGAGATTTATCAAACTAAAATGTCAAGGCAAAATTGTGTGTCAACAATTATAATCTAGACATACATGTTTAACTACTCCTACTCCTATATATATCCTCCAACGCAGCAAATTTTATGTAACTTGTTATCTTGGACGTATGACTTGACCTTTTTTCTTTAATCATCTTGAGATGTTTCTGTTTATGGTCTCTTCTCCTTCAATTTCCTTGATACAAATGCTAGTTGTTGAGAAAAATTGTTTTAATTGTGTTGAGCCATGTTCATTATTTTCTCCTGGATAGAGATACAGTAGCCTGCAATAAAATGTAAAGCTACGAGGCATAATTATGAGAACCACTAGAGCTGTAAAAGAGTTTAGTTGTTTTAGACAAAATCACAGTTACTAGATCCCTTTTTAATAAAGGGATAAAAGGGATCTAGTAATGATCCCGGCAAAGAAGAAGAAGTATGATAAACTTTTCTCTACAAAACTCTTTTTAAATCCAAACATAGGGAAACTGATCTTCAGATATAAATTTGTGTAATGTAATGTATTATCTTTTGCAGTTTCAGCACCTTATTGCTGACCAATTCAGCTGGAGAGCGATGACCACCTCATGTGTCCTAAGAAGGGAGCTACTAAGTCTAAGTTTAAGTTAGTACTGTTTGCAATGGAGATATACTGTATCATGCCTGAACTTACCTTTTGTTTTGGTGACTTTGAACCAAATGAGTAGCGATCAATAATTTTTGAGGGTTCAGCAAATTATCTGTACATGGAAAAATTAAAAAATGCAAAATGAGAATTAAAATTCTGTATTAAAATGAGATTAAAAGATATCACATCAAATTTTAAAAATACAATCAACAATTTTGCTCAAGCTGAAATTATGAGGCTATTTAACAGTTCTAACAGTTCGTCCTTTGATTCAGCCTTTTTAAAGTGGGTTGGAGCTGGTCGATTGCACATTTATGGCTTGCCTGACATTGTTTATAACCATTACTCATGATAATGAATAGCTGTGACGTCACACTTCTGTACTCTATCTTTATTTAATCCTCACACACGTTTCGCATACTGTATTTGCTGGTGTATTAACCGCACCTTTTTCCATACAGAAGAACTTGAATAAATGGGGGAGCAGTTAATACACAGAGATAGAGAAACATATCAGGAAAATACCACATGGCTATAATATCACTTTATGTGGAGTGAAAAGCTTGATGGGCTTTTCTGTTATGAATTGAACTCAAATCAGAAACAAGTATGTGACTTGTGCTGTTGTTGCTGTTTTGTGTACTATAAAGTTTCCAAAGTTAGAGGCAAATCATGGAATTTGATTATAGTGCTATGATTCCCAGCACAGTTTTATTATCCAGAAAAAGTTTTTCCTCTTCAATGACAATCCAAAGTTGGGGGTGCGGTTAATACACAGGTGCAGTTTATACACCGGCAAACATGGTAGCTCAAAGCAAGATCAAGTATACAGTAGCTTCAAGATAAAGGATGCAACAAACGGCTTGTGTTTAACAAGACAACCTAGAATCTAGTTAGCAATCGGGCCTGTTTCCGCTTAACACTATTTTCAGGAAAGGTTTGTCACTTTTGGAGTTGCCGAAAATAGGCGACGGAAGCGGGGAATTGGGTCGGCCGTATTAAGGCTTATGTTCGCAGGATATATAGGGTTCTAGGTCATTGTGACTGAACACATATCACATGTATCCACGTTTCTCACACTATTCACAATCTGTGTCTAATTTTGTCTCCATTGCTCTCCAGGCTTACTTGAAAATAGATCAGCTGAAATCAGGTTTTGGAAGGCCGGGATCAAATTTGGTGAGCGAGTGGTCATCTGTTGCATGTTCGAGTTATAAGACAGCTGACATCAACAACAAGAAATCCTGTCAGTGATAATTGTCCTGTTTTGTTTTTTACCAGAGTCAGAGTACGTATGTGAAGTACCAGAAAATTCATGGAGAAGCAATCGTATGATCAATTTTCAAAAGGGTCTAATCGTCTTTAAAGGGACTTTTTAGTAACATTGTCCCAATCCTCAAAATCCAATTGGAGTTCTAGCGGTTCCCTCATACCTTGTTAAAAGCATGGGACAGTTTTTGGTTTTTCAAATTTCCCTTTCGTTAAAAAGATATTTACGATTGAAGTGATCAGATGTTAAATTATCCACTGGACCGCGAAAACCATGTACAAAGTGAGTGCAATGAGTTAGTGAATATCATTTTGCATTTTTTGCTCATTACTCGGCCATATAACGTCCATTTAACTTGAAATTTTCACACAACACCCAGTGGACATATCAGATAACAACAATATACATTGTATCATCCACTCATCACTTTTTGCACATGTCAACAAAGTTACTAGATCCCTTTAAGCACTTATTTTGTCATGGAAAGGTGTGTGACTTGATGTTTGTTAGATCTGTCAACTGAGTCCAGGAAAAGAAATATTGCTTTTGTAAAGTGTACATATGTTTATACTGGGGAAAAGTGTATATTTATATAAGCCTCACTTCACACACTAGGTGAAGACAAATCTTTGGCTGCACCCCAACCTCAATCCATCATCAAATAAGGAAGTCAAACGCACACATTCAGGGAAGTCAACAGGACATTTTGTTCCGTTGAGAATGAGAAGGGCGCTATAACTTATAAGCCACTTTTCGTACTGGAGATATGATCGCGTTTAAAGGTTAGGAGCACTGTAGAAACCAAAATTAGCTCTCTTATTTTTTTTTTATTAATACCTCAAAAAGAGAGATAATAATGATAAAATTGGGCATTATGTAGAGGGAGCTACGGTATCTTTAAGATTCCAGCAGTTGATAAAGAGCCTACATTTGGTGCTAATTCACATATAGTACTGGACAGATAATCATGTTTAAAGTTTAGAAGAACTGAAAAAACCTGAATTATCCCTCTTATGTTTTGTATTTATATTTTTGATAGAAAGAATCATTATATCCACAAATATTGCATCATATAGAGGAAGCTTCAATCTGCAAGATGGTACGCATAGCATTAGCTCGATTCAGCCCAAAACGGACTTAAAGTGATACCTGTTAAGTGTCAGATATTGCACAAAATGACATTTGAGACTTCAATCCTATATCAATATCATTGTAAAATACAATTGAAAGATTTGTGAAAGTTTGAAAGAAAACGAACACTGTTTACCTAGTGAAAAAAACGAATATTGAGTTCATATTTTATCACCGAATACTGATGGTCTGCCATACATTTGTCACAGTAATAATCAGCCGTTTGAGATATTCGTCTCCGGAATGTTCCCACGCGTGCTGCAATGCGGACGCGTTTAGCTACAACAATTGTACTGTTTTTTCAATTGCGTTGATTAAAGCTTTTGGAATAATGATTTTCAATGATAATTATCTTCATACTAAAGGGACATTTGAAAAAATCAAACCCTATTTTATTCTTCTCTTACCATAAGCTAAACAACACTGTAGAAGAGAAACGAGGAAGCTCCAAGTAATTTTCGTGGATTTGGACACTTTACAGGTATGACTTTAACACCCTTTTCATTCTCAGCCAATGCTTTGTATTAAGGAAGTCAATAGAGAACACTAGGGAAGTGTCAACGCCCAAGCTATCCACACAAGCATTCAAACATTCCATCCCTCGGGTTTCAAATCATACAAAAACTCCATGGTTTCCAGAAAAGTCACTTTCACAGCTTGGAAAGACAGTATTTTGACATACACTTATTATTTATATTGACTATACACACTATTCCTTTTACAGTGACATCTATGTTTTGTAAATACACGGAAACCTTTATACATATACAACAACATTTAAGTAACTTTAGGACTTTATTCACAAAGATCTTGTTAGGGATAAAAATGTGAATACAAAAATCCAGAAATTATTTGAAAGAGTAATGTTCAGTGAAAGTCCTTTTTCTCTTTCTGCAAGCTCCAGAAATTCTCTTTGTAATGATTTTCTTCAAACGTACTAGACGATAATAAAACAGGTCTGGCATTTACCTGTCCTGGAAGGCCCAGACGTATACACACTTTCATGAAGAAAAAAGAAAAGTTACTTGTGGGCTTTTAAACAAAAATCTTGTCAGAATTCAAAAAGTGAGTACAAAATTGAAAAAAGTATTTGAATGAGTAATGGTACAGTATGTGAGTAATGTCACTCTTTAATATCTGCAAGCTCCAGAAATTCTCTTTGTTGCCATTTTCATCAAACTAGATGATACGCATACACGTCTGGCTTTTACCCACCCTGGGAGGTTGGGAGGAGTACACACTTTCATGAAGAAAAAAATCAAGTAACTTTAAAAGGAGTTTTGTCACAAAAGTCTTGTCACAAATCAAAATGTGAATACAAAAATGAAGAAAGTATTGGAAATTTGGAAGAGTAATGGTGTGTGAGTGATGCTCCACTTTTTGTTTACTATCTGCAAGCTCCAGAAATTCTTTGTGTTACCATTTTCATCATTGCCGGTGATAATGCATCATGTCTGGCTTTTACTTACCCTAGGGCGAGTACATACTTTCATGAAGAAAACAAATTACGTGTAGACTTATCTAACAAAAATTTTGTAATGAAATCAAAACCTGAATACAAAAATGAAGAAAGTATTTGAAACTAGAAAGAGTAATCGTGAGTGAGTAATGCCCCACTTGTTTACTATCAGCAAGGTCCAGAACTCTTTTTTCTACCATTTTCTTCAAAAAGACAACATTTTTTTGTATACAACATGTCTGGCCTTTACCTAGATACCCTGCGGCGGCGAGTACATACGTTCATGTTCTCTCAGAAGAAGGTCTTCGGAAGTGTCGCAACGTGACTAACATCCCTTCTAATCATCTACAAAAGGCCTGTATCTCCCATTTTTGTCGATACCCGTAATGCTTTTTTTATGATGACACACCTACAGTCAAACCTGTCCATAATGACTACCAAGGGAATAAGGGAGACAGTAATTTGAGTAAAAGTGGCCTTTATTCACAGGTGGTCTTTATAGACAGTAACAACGTGACTAATATCCCCTCTAATTATCTACAAACGGCCCGCATCTCCCATTCCTCGTGATCGATACCCCCAAACGCATTTTGTTTTCATGACAATACAAATACATACAGGGCAATTCCACGGTAACGGAAGGACATTCAGACACAATTTTGGAACTTCAATCAAATAATTCCAGGATCCTGCTTTTGATTTTTTATTCTAAATGGCATGTCTTTGATCCTTGTTGGGACACCTTTGATTTCCACTATTTCTAAAATTTTGACCGCATTACGTAAATTAGATATGGACACTAATGAGGCCGGTAACGGAAGGACGCCAAAATGGACATGGATTTTCAAGTTTTTTAGTTATAACCCAATCTCTGTGAAGTTACGAGGTTTATCATGTTAAGTTGGCTACTAGTCAATTCCTTATGTTCACATAGTATAACACCACATTTTAAGAAAAATATCTACATTGGTATATTAATTATGAGAAATTAATTACTCCAGTGTTCGGTAACGGAAGGACGGTAACGGAAGGACCTCTGAAAAGTCTATTGGAATTGTACAATAAAATTAATTTTGAAATTTAAAGACCATTTATGAGAAGGAAACATCTCTTTTGTGGTCTAAAATGAGTTTGTATCATAGATAGCATATGGACATCACAACCATTTACATTTCTATTTTTTTCTTACTATATTTCATGCTCCATTGGCTCTTATTCATGGTCAATCCATGGTAACGGAAGGACACTCAGACACAAATTGTCAACTTTAAGAAAGACATTTTTAAATACTTGTGTTGTTAGAGCAGTCTATTTTGATAACAATACTTCCAAAACATACAGTTTTAAGGTCCCATAATTGTTTTGATTTTTTTAATCTCCGCACATTATTGAATATGCATACAAATGAGGTCGGTAGCGGAAGGACACTAAAATGGACAAGGTTTTGTTATCAAATCAGTTTTAACTAAAACTCTGTGATATTAAATAATACAAAATATTTTAAGGGTACACATTTCATTCTCTGAAGGGTTAAGAAGAATTTACTTGTTCTTTGATTAAAATTTGTCCGCAGATATTTGAGTTATTTCACACAAAGCGGACCAATGTTCGGTAACGGAAGGACTTAATGGACTATAATGTATGATATGACACAGTAGGGTCATTCCATGTCAAATCACCTTTAAAAAAATTGAAAATTCTCATCGCAGCCCCCTTCAAATTTGCTAATATTTGGTATGTATGATATTTCAACCTTTAAAAGCGCAAATATTTAAGTTTTAGCCCAATCCGCCCAATGGTTTTGGCGCTATGGTCGATTCTTATGGGGGAGTTTTGTAAGAAATGGGCGTGGGCACCATATTTCACATGGCCATTGTCCATTAACCGTTGGGTCAATTTATTTTGTAAAGGTGCCATTGGACTGGGGATGTTATGTGCAATCCATTTATGCCATTTGTGTTCATGCATGAGCGAGTTTGGTTACGATAACCTTTGACCTTAGATTTTGACCTTCCGTTTTACCTCGTGGATCAAATAATTTTGAGAATTTTTTTGATTAAATCTTGACTTGATATAATTTCTACAACATATGAAAGAATTGGAGATATATTATTTCTTGCTTTTTCTACAGCCTTGTTTTTAGTTTGCAAATGTCATGTAAAATTTAATTATTTTAGACCTACACCCATGTCCAAGAATTCTATAGGGGTGTATTGTATAAAAAAAAGACCTATTCAAAGTCATGATCAGAGCCTATTCACACCCTGGCTCACCACAGTTAAATAGACCTACTAATCCCCATACAATAGAAATCCAGACAAATGGCATCATGGTATAAGGGCCCTGTTGCAAAAAGAGATAAAATCAATTGTGAGCCAGATCAAATGTTCTAAATGCACAAATCTGATTGGTTGAAATACAGAAAATTACTAGTCTGACCAGCTACGCCACTGATAGATGGCCATTGCAGGTATTGTCTCATTATTTTGGGTTTTCATATATGAGAGACCAATTTTTGAACATAAATTTTGTCATAATATGTAATATGAGGTACCTTGTCCATCTGTTACCATGTGTATGGTAACGGAAGGACATTTTCTTTTGTTATTTATTAATTAACGAAGAAACAATGAGTAATACAATTGTTAGCAATGGGAAGGCCTACTTGAACTTGCTTTGCACTGAAGATTGGTCTGCTCTCTAACAATTATGTGAGCCACAAAATTAAAAATATTGATTTTTCGGTAACGGAAGGACATTTTCATAGGCTGAAAATAAGAAGTCATTGAAGCATAACAAATCAAATAAATCATACAAATTTACTATTTTACGAAATGGTCATATCTCGGGAGTCAGAATAATGGATTTTAGGCTTAACTGGGGAAATATAAAACAAACACAGGATCAAAACACTTTTTCACCAAAATATCAAATTTGTGGGGTTCAATTATGGTTATAAAGTTATTATAAAAAAACAACTAAAATTATGTAAAACTAAAATGTTCTCATTGAATTCCAAAAATATAGAATTTAAGCTTTGATTTGATACCAAATTTGTATCATAAAAATGCTTGTAAAATTTTTGGTCAAATGTCCACTTTGGCGTGGAATTGCCCTACAGTCAATCCTGTCCATAATGACCACCCAAGGGACAACAGGAGACAGTAAAAGTGGTTTTTATTTGCAGGTGGTCTTTATAAACAGTAACAACGTGATTAATATCCCTTCTAATTATCTACAAAAGGCCCGTATCTCCCATTTCTTTTGATACCTGTAACGCTTTTTTTAAATGATACACCTACTGTCAAACCTGTCCATAATCATAATAATAATAATACATTTTTCTTTTAAAGCACATTTCAAAACCGGAGGAATTCTCAATGCCCTTTACATGATAAAAACATATAATCTACATTTTACATTTGACTACCAAGGGACTACGGGAGACAGTAAAAGTGGTCTTTATTCACAGGTGGTCTTTATAGACAGTAACAACGTGACTATTATCCCCTCTAATTATCTACAAAACGGCCCGTAGACCATAGAGTTTGTTGCTACAGACGTTGCTATTCAAACAAGTTTCTGCTACAGAGAGGCGATTGCTACACAGGTGGCTACTGCAGAGGGGTGGTTGCTATGGAGAAGTAGCTGCTAAAGACAGGTTATAAATTATGTTTTCATCTCAGGAACAATCAACAACTGCTTGGGAGAGATCGATCTTCAGCGAGTAAACTGACAGCGAGCTTTTGTTGTCACGGTACCGGAATGCACCTGTAATCTCAATAGCAGCTGCCATTCCCAAGTGTTCAGACATTTGCCCTCAGGAAATCGCCATTGTTCCTGCGCGTTGCCAACGAAACTAGGTACTCGACTTCTAGCGTGACTTTACACAATTCTCTGGTGCAAAAACGAGGAACTTGTCTTTTAGCGCGACTTTAAAAATTCTCCAGCGTAAAAACTAGGGACTTCACAAAATTCTTCATTGAAAAATCTTAGGACAAGTTTGTCTTTTAGCGAGACTTCACAAAATTCTCTGGTGTAAAATATAGGGACTTGTCTTTGGGTGGGACCTCACAAAACTGTCTGATGAAAATTAGCAGCTCATGACTTCACACAATTCCTTCATAAGAGAGCAGGAACTCAACTTTTGGTGCAACCGCAAACAATTCTTTTCCAGATACTACATGTATGTTCAGTCAGATTATTCACACGCATACATGTACATGTAGTACGTGTGAATCAACATCCCAAGCCCAATCCACACAGGACATAGTTTCCATGTACATCATGGCTTCCTGACACACTTAAGGCTGACACAACGATTCTTGAGGACTCTGGAGATCTAAACCCAAATGCTGAAAAACTGCAACCTCCCCTCCATAAAGGCCCGGTCACACATCGACAGATAGCGTAAACGGATGCCCGGCGGAGAGTAACATTTTTAATCCGTTCGTATGCGTTTCTTGTCCGTTCCTTGTCAGGCGATATGTACGTTGTTCTATCCAGTGGAATGTTTTGTGCGTGAAGCAATGGAGACGACTTTCACCACTGGATAATTTGATTTTGCAAATTGCCTATTCTTTGGGCGTTGACGCTATCCAGTGATATGTGACCAGGCCTTTAATAAAAGAATGTAAAAAGATGTCAGGATCAATCACCCTACAATTGCACTGGGAATCATACCCAGGAAATATCTTAAATTGTTGGGCCTGGATCTGTGTAGTGTGGGGCCCCATCATACAATTTTATCAGATTTTATCACATGAAACTGTCGTAAATTTGCTGAAAATTCCTTTGTTCAAGTGCGAAGGGAATTACATCTTGAAAAGGAGACAGTTACATAAAAGCCTGTACAATTTTTGTTTTGTTTTAGGACGACCACAAATTGAGCTGAGGATATTTTGTTTACTGGTGTGGCTGAACAACTCTAAATATATGTAATATGCAGCCCTGCTCAATGACAAACATATCAACAGAACTGAAGGCATGGCTCAACACTAGCACTGGCCCACTGGCCAGGGGCCAGTGAAATAGCACTTCGGGCCAGCAAAAATGTATAAAAGTCCTATTTTGGTGGCCCGATCGAGCAAGCAGATTTTCAACCTGACATTGACAAAATTAGAAACATTTTCTTCCATGTCATGCTTCATCTCTAATCACAGGTTTGATCAGGAAAGAGTGATATTTGCATAGTAAAAAGTTTACTCATGAAATACAATTTTCGGGCCAGTAAATTTTTCTTTCGGGCCACCAGATAAGGGGAAGAAATAATTTCACTGGCCCGACCGGGCCACTGATAAAAAGGGTAAGTGTGGAGCCCTTCTAAAGGGCTATAATGGCCTAGTCCGACTATACCATATATCCTTCCGTTTCCTATCCGGAAGGTTACTAGCAAAAACAAAATGAAGCAGACCAAGTTCAGATTGAACTAGTAGGAAACTTTTCATTCGGCTCCGTTCGCATGAAACGTCATGGAACTTCAAAATGTGCAAGATACTGACCGTTTCGCCATATTTTGGTCGGATAGGAAGCGGAAGGAGAAACGGTACAATATGACTAGGCCATTACCAGCCATGTCCCTCAAACTATATATAGTCGTACCTAACTGAGAATGGCAGCCAAACATATGATTAAATTAATACTGTCGGACTGGGCCACTAGAAAATAGAAGTTATAATGTGGAGCCCCCCTATTACCCAATGGTTTTATTAACACATCAACATTTAACATGAATGAAGGCCCTAGCAGCCATGTCCCTCATGTTATGTACACAAGAGTCACATCTAATTGAGAATGGCAGCCACACATAGACTAATTATAATCGTCAAATAAATACTGTCCGACTGGGCCACTAGAAAATAAAAGAAGTTATAGTGTGGAGCCCACCTACTCAATGGTTAAGGGTTATCAACCTAACATGAATGAAGGCCTTACCAGCCATGTCCCTCATGTTATGTACATACAGCCACATCTAATTGAAAATGGCAGCCAAACATAGATTTATCTTTAATATAATCCTGAAATTAATACTGTCCGACTAGGCCACTAGAAAATAAAAGTTATAGTGTGGACCCCCTACTCAATGATTAAAGTATCAACATAACATGAATGAAGGCCCTAACAGCGATGTCCCTCATGTTATGTACACAAGAGTCACATCTAATTGAGAATGGCAGCCACACATGATAGACTAATTATAATCGTCAAATAAATACTGTCCGACTGGGCCACTAGAAAATAAAAGAACTTATAGTGTGGACCCCCTCTACCCAATGATTTTAAGCATATCAACAGAACATGAATGAAGGCCCTAACAGCGATGTCCCTCATGTTATGTACACAAGAGTCACATCTAATTGAGAATGGCAGCCACACATGATAGACTAATTATAATCGTCAAATAAATACTGTCCGACTGGGCCACTAGAAAATAAAAGAAGTTATAGTGTGGACCCCCTCTACCCAATGCATATCAACAGAACATGAATGAAGGCCCTAACAGCGATGTCCATCATGTTATGTACACAGAGTCACATCTAACTTGAGAATGGCAGTCAAACATAGACTTAACATAAATAATAATCTTGAAATAAATACCGTAAATACCGGCGAAATCGCCGCATACTTTTTCCTCGAAAAAAACCCTGCAAAGTCGGGGTGCGGCGTGTACGCGGAGATAGTCAAAATGTCACTCTTGACTGGCCTCAAAACAACACATTTCAGCAGGTGTGGGACTATTGGTTGTATTGCATTGTATTGTATTGCGTGATAAAACATTATATAGCCAAATTGTCTACGTTTACCCTGGCCTAGAATGGTTTCTCACCTTTTTTTGCTGATATTTGCGAAATCTGATACGTTTTTAACTTCAAAGTTACGAAACAAATGCACACAGCCAGCGCCGCGCTCGCCTAGCTGTCATCGATCTAGCTACGTGCATTGCATTTGCACGTACGTACATCACAGTACCTGGTTCTCTGTAGTACAGTGCAGTACAGTAGGGTTAAATTTCACCCGCCGCCGATTTCATGCTAAAATTTGGCACATTTTCCCAGCCGATTTTCTGGTTTCCCGCCGTTATTTTTTTTTGTCGCCAGTTTTCCTAGCGCACTTTTCTCCCACATTTTTTTTTTCAATTTCAATGCCCAAAGTCGGCATGCGGCGTTTACGCGGATGCGGCGATTGCGCCGGTATTTACGGTACTGTCCGACTGGGCCAGTAGAAAATAAATAAGTTATAGTGTGGACCCTCTCTACCCAATGGTATCAACATAACATGAATGAAGGCCCCTAGCAGCCATGTCCCTCATGCATGTACACAAGAGTCACATCTAATTGAAGATGGCAGCACAACATACGCTAAGAATTCCAATTGATGCACTCCCATATAATATTGATCATGCGCAATTATATTCCCATCTTAATCAAAGATGGAAACATGACTCGGTTGAGGTTACATCACATCCAACCAACCGATCACTCAAACCCAGCGCTAAGGGGAGACTCATCCTCATTATTCCTGTTCCCTACTAGATTGTGAAATCCCCGTAGGAAATATACGGGAGCTGAGGGCGAATTTGCCACCTAATTTTCAAAATAGCCCCCTGAAATCAGTAGGTAGCCCCTAAAATTAACATAGGGTATTATATGAACAATTTCTTGATATCCACTAGATTGGAAATCCCTAACTCCCTAAAATTAGAAATTAATTCCTGCATTGCCATAGAGTCAATACAGGACCCACCAGGCTAATGTGTTTAATGGGGCAATAAAAACATTATAATACAAAGTTTAGAACAAAAACAGAAAATAGCTGAGGAAACTATTTCCTTATTTTTTGGCATTCAATGCAATATGACTAAAAGTGTGGTGAAATCTTTCTCCAATTAGAAACTTTGGTATGAATACAATGATCATACAATAGCAGAACACAGTCCAATTAATTTCAAGTAATCAAATGGATTATACTTTATACACAATTATATTCCAATCTTGATTAAAGATGGAAACATGACTCGGTCGAGGTTACATCACATCAAAACCCATCACTCAAACCCAGCGCTAAGGAGCAACTCATCTCCATTATTCCTGTTCACTACTAGATTGTGAAATCCCCATAGAGTCAATACAGGACCCACCAGGCTAATGTGTTGAATGGGGCAATAAAAACACTATAATCAAAGTTTACAAACATCAATAGTTGATTCCCAGCAAAGCCTTTTTTTTCTTTGCTCATTTTCAATCAATAACAAGTTTTGAACAAAAACAGAAAATAGAGGGAACAATTTTCTTAATTTGTTGTCATTCAATTCAATTTAATAAGACTCAAAATGTGGTGAAATCTTTCTCAAATCGAAATTTTGGTATGAATACAATGATCTTATTATAGCAGAACACAGTCCAATTTATTTCAAGTAATCAAATAGATTATACACAATTATATTCCCATCTTAATTAAATATGGAAACATGACTCTGTCGAGGTTGCATCACCACCAGCCCATCACTCAAACTCAGCGCTAAGGAGCAACCCATCTCCATTAAAGGCATATATGCGTGGGTTATTAGACGCGTGGATCCATCTTGCGCACTTTTACGCACGGTACGTAATCCCCATTGGCTCAGTTATAAGTAGCGATCGCAAACTTCCCCGCTTCCGAATACCCGAGTCAAAAATGCATTAAAAATAGTCGCGTTCGGAGATGTTTACGAGCGAAAATATCACGTAACACGCTTCACCGCAACCGACTTCAAAGTGCCGCCGATTGATGGCTAGGTGACAGCGTGAGAAATTTGTTTGCTGCATGCAATTTCATAAGAAGGCCTTTGTTCAGATATTTTGAAGCACCTCTCTTCGATCGATCCAACATATATCTTGAGTTTACCTCGAGAGATTACGGTGGAGTCGAGTTGGAATTTGCTGACTACCCTTTATAACCCACGCATATATGCCTTTAACCTACTGCCTACGTGAACCTGGCCGGTCCTGTACTGACTCAATAGGATTGCAAAATTTGGTAGGGCATGGGTTAATTGCAGAAAAATACATGTTGTTTGAAATAACTTGTTTTTATATGTTTTAAAATTTGTTTCATGATTTATAACAGATAATACTTGTATGTAGTTTGTAAAAAAATTGGTCTCAATGTTTTTAAATTTGCTTGACATATTTTGTAAGACAAATATGAAAATATAATCCAATAATTTATAGCCATCATATATCGATCACACACAATTATACTCCCATCTTAATTAACGATGGTAACACGACACAAACGTGGTATCACAACTCATCATTCAAATCCAGCGCTACATCAGAAATCGGACCCTGCCTGTTCAAGCAGCGAGAGAGTACATGTAGTTATTGGAGCAACCGTTCTGCAGTGCTCTACAAACCCACTCTCCCACTTGTCCAGGGACGAGTACAATTCAGTTGGGGGCAAGTTCATTTTGACTAGTCACGTGTACGACCGGGGCAAGTAATCATCGTCCACGAGTGCCCCATCCTTCGCCCACCCTGCAATCCAAAACCAAACCTAAACAACTTGGACCCTGATACAATTCACTGGCTGCAAAATGTGCACGATGTTGTGTAGAAGCTGTGCTGCCTCATACGAAAGTAGAAGGGCAAGTTATTTGGATCCAAATTATTATGAGAAAAGGTTTGAATATTACACGATTATGACTTATGTGAATGAAATGAGAAAATTCTCACTTTATGATCACGGTCCCTTGAATAAATATTTAGACATTGTAAAGGTTATTGAGGAAAAAAGTTTAATGGGTGTAAAAGTCAAAATAATATTAATAATATTTCTTTCAAAAATTTCTTTCAAAAATTCAAAAATTTGGTCTATGAATAGAAAAATCACTATGAATTACAACTAGACACAGAATTAGTATATTGATCATCTGCAATTATAATTTAAAATGCAATTAAAGACGACAGTGGCATTGGCAACAGGTTGCGTATAACAAGTTACTGGAGGTGACCCTGGATATAGACATAATTAATTAATTAATTAAAGATGGCAGGGGGCCAAGCCTTAAAGGGACTGGGTAACTCTAACTCTAGCGGTTCCCTCATACCTTGTTTTATTCGTTATTAACAATAAAAGCATGGGACAGGTTTTGGTTTGTCAAATTTCCATATTGTTTTAAAAGATATTTACGATTGAAGTGCTCGAATGTTAAACTACATGTATCTACGGGATTGTTTAAGCGGTATACAAAGTACATGTAAGTGCAATGAGTTTGTGAATATCACTTTGCATTGTCGCTCATTTCTCGGCCAAATAACATCCAATTAACTTGAAATTTTCACACATTACTTTCTGGACATATATATCAGATCACACCAATATACATTTTTATTAACCACGCATCACTTTTTGCACTTGTCAACAAAGTTACTAGATCCCTTTAAAGTGATCCATTAGCTTCACAAGATTTTTCCAGAAGTGTTATAGGAGACTTCAACCATACACCAATATCATTGTAAGATTCTTCCGAATGATGTGTGATACTTTCATACAAAAAGAATGCTGTTTACCTATAGCTAAAAAAGTGAAAATGATGTCAGACTTTATCCCCGTTTATTCCGTTCGCGTGGTGTATCTGATTTTGGATACTATGGACGATCCAAAACGCTTTTGCAATTAATTAAATCCCAAATAACTCCATAATCAGGAAGATATTAAAAAAAAAATTTTAAACCCATTTCATTCTTCTGTTACCATAAGCTAAACAACAACTTACAAAAGTGTGAGAACTCTTAAATAATAGTGGTTTTGAAATTTGATTGACAAAGTTAGTGGATCCCTTTAAGCATCACAAACCATCACTCAAACCTGGGGCTAAGTCAGTAATCCGACCCCGCCCACTCCAGACCTAATGGGGGCAGTCCCTCCCTCAGATTTATCAGACAGGTGCATACATATAGAACAAGGACGAGGTATGAATGTCTTTGAACCTGTCTATACACAAGCCTTCACACTTATACTTTTTTTCTTATTGCCCCTTCAGGATATAATTTTCAAATTTTACTCGCCCGAACAGATATTTACTTAATAATTTAGTAAATAATGGTGGCTACTTTAATTTATATAGCGCATGTTCCGTCTTTCGACGCTCGCGGCGCATCACTATTATTACCCCGGTCATCGGATACAAAATGCACTCAATTCAGCACACAAAGTGCACATTGTCCACTCCCTGGGGAGCATTCCAGCTAGGCAACCTTGTAGGTGCACACAGTGCTAAGTAACTCCTTCAAAAAACATTACTATGTGAAAAAAGAGAACAATTAATTGTGCTAGGCAGCTTGATCTGTTTGGCAAATGTCTCTCTTATTTGTAGATGAGATTAAAATACTCAGAAGGACATTTTACTTTTTCCCCCATTTTTGTCACCATTGTTGTCGTTGTCATTGTTGCATCATTGTCATTATCATCATCATCATAATCACCATCACCATCACCACCACCACCATCACCATCATCACCTTCACCATCATCATTATCATCATCATCATTATCATTATCATCATTATCATTATCATCATCATCGCCATCATTATCATCACCACCACCACCACCACCACCACGGCACCACCACCACCACGGCACCACCCTAATCATCATCACCATCACCATCATCACCATCACCGTTATCACTATCATGTCTGCAAAAGGGATGCACTACCTTTAAGAAAATGAAGATAGACAAGGGGTAATCTGACCGCATCTTTATAAATTATATTACAGCAAGCAAGGGGTGCAGCATAAGGGCGCAGCATACAGTATATGCCCCTATAACTATATGATTGATGAGACAGGTGAGTGGGGTAACAGGTGCAATACTGGGCGGAGCATTGACAGCTCCTTACATACCGTGCCCCTATTACCTGGCCGTGACCTGCCATGAGTTAACACTGAATCTATTACAGGTCCTTTCAAACACTTTTGTGTTATGTTCACTAAAATTACAGGGCAAACATATATAGAAATGTTTAGATTTGTATCTTTATAAATGTTCACTAAAACATTTACAGAAGCATTTATAAGATGTTTTTAAATCTGTATTATGTTAACTAAAAGTATGAGGCAAATATTTGCAGAAACAGTAATGAGATTTGTATTCATGTTACATGCATGTTTAATAAATAATGGGCAGAGCATTGACAGCTCCTTACATACTATACCCCTATAATTAACTGGCCGTGACCTGCCATGCCCATGACTTGACACTGCATCTATTTCAGGTCAGGACCTTCAAACAAGTTAGATTTTGTATCTGTATCATGATAACAAATGAGGAAAAACATGAGATTTATCTGTATTATGCTCCCTAAAAGTATTGGGAAAACATAAACATTTATGAGACTTTTATAATGTTCACTAAAATAAAGCCACCCTGACACTTGCACAAATTTTGTCCCCACATTGCCACGCAATGCGTCGTGGCAAGGCGTGTCATTTCGGTGCTACATCGCGGAGCATTTGCGAACCTGTTCGCGCACTGTTTACGCAATGCGCGGCCACTAATGGGCCGCATTGGGACACTTTGACAGGCAATGACACTAATTGTTCACACATAGGTTAAGTATAGTTCGCGCATTGTTCACGTACGCCACGCATAGTTCACGCCGTCTTCGCGCATGCGTGAAGTCGTCGGGGCAATTTTGGTCACGTTTTGTCCCGCTTGGCGGCACGCTACTTGCATAGCCTGTCGTTTCACACCTAAAACCACACTGACACTACACGCCATGCCACGCATTGTTCACGAGCTGTTCACGTTGTGTTCGCGCAAGTTTGCGCCGCATTCACGCATGCATTAACGCAGTGTTCGCGACCAGTTTGCGCAGTGTTCACGCGAGTGCACGCACATGGTGCGAAAATTAATGCGTGCCAAATTTTTGAACATTTCAAAATTCTCTCTACGACATGGCACGCACCCCCGCACTGCCCCGCACACTTCACACGCTCGTTCACGAAGACTTTACTCATTGGCACGACGCATTGCGTGGCAGTGCGGAAACAAAATTCCTGCAAGTGTCAGGGTAGCTTAAGAAGCACAGTGCTTCCAATAGTACATAGCTTGTTGGTAGCATTGCCATTGGCATTTTGTATGCAAGAAAGTAAAAGCATGGTGAGTATCTAAGTTAAGATTTAACTGCTTGATTTTGTGATAGGTTACCACTTTGAGAAATAATTGGGATACTACAGCACTACTCTTTGTATAATTTATTGGGTCTACTTGAATTTCATGTGTGGAAATAAATCTTATAAATAAATTGATAAAATAACCAAATAGTACAGGCTTATTGTGTGGATAAAGCCTTTTTCATAGATGAAGTATAAAACAACAACAAAACTAAATTGGAAGGGTTCATACAAGGATTGCGGCGGTCTTCACCTTGCAGTTTCCTATATTCCCATATCAACGAACTAAGATTCTCTGACATTCACTTAATCCATTTATTTCAATCCATTTATTTAAAGGGCATCAAGCGTGGGGATGCTACATAGCGGGTCGCCATTTTGAACTGGGCTAGTTTGCGCGCACCGCATGACACTGAGCTAACGTGCATTACGCACCGTGCGCAACGCGTATGCAAGATGGCGCCGCGCATCTCATTTGACGAATCTGAACTACCTTTAAATTACTTGGTGCTGAGGGAGTTACGTTATGTGAAGCAATTCATTTGTAGCTGAGTGTTGTAGTTGCCTTTAAAGGGATAGTTGGGTTTTGGTCGAACTTAATTTTAGTAACCAAAACCTGCACCATTGCGGTACAAACTAATAGTTATAACTCCACCATGCTCAAAAGGTATACAATACAAATGACTAAGTATAAACCCTGTTATTTTTTTTAAAGAGTCGTTACAACTCAAGAGGGTGCTCTCTAAAAACTCATTGGTTTTAACCATTTTTCATGCAAAATTGTGCATGTGATGTTTTTTTTAAATAATGATCATTAACAATTATTTAATTGATTTTGTTCAAAGAAGTCAAAGCATTTGTTGTCTTTTTCTAAAAAGTCAAGATGTCCCCCGGCAGGGTAGACTTATAAATAAAATATTTTGAAATCAAATTTTACAACTATGAGAGCATTCGAAAGAGAATGATTCTCTTTTCACATGTTTTATTCAAATTTCAATGAACTTTTAAATGGAATTAAACCAACCAATTTATTGTCATGGGGCATTTTGGGAAGTGTACCTTTAATAGATGGAGCAGTCACTTAATTTGTAATACAACATATCTGCGGTTAAAACTCTGCATACATGTATGCACTGTATGTGCCTTGCGGTTAGCCCACAGCAATCTCTCTCACTTTGATGAGATAAAGGGTCTTTGCGGCTAAGGCGGTTTGAATGGAGACAAAGACAGCCACTACAAATCGGAACAAATGTCCCTCTTTTCTTTGACTTCCTTCGATCCAGAAGGGAAGCAAATAAGTGGGGGAAGGTTATAAAAAAGAAGACAGCAAATAAGTGAAATAAGTTGTCAAAAAAGAAGAAAAAGGTAAGTAAGTGAAAAAAAAGTTTTAGAAAAAAAGCAAATAGATGAAGAAAAAAAAAGTTTCTCAAAAAAGAAGAAAATAGATAAGTTTAAAAACAAGTTTTTCAAAAGAAAGCTGTACACAAACAAGCTTGTAAAAAGTTTCTAAAAGTTTCAAGTAAGTGAGAAAAAAAAGTTGTAAAAGAGAAGAAAACAAATAATGCGCTTTTCATATTGACTTAATATATCAGTATGTCACCACACATTTCTCAACCCTTTCATAGAGCATTGCATTTATCTCCTGTTCTTTAGCAAAAGAAATTAATCCCTCTATTCTTCACACTTTCCTCCTCGCAACCTTTGATATACAATGCAGGGCACTTCTCAGGATGCATACGATGGAAATAGGGCCAATATGAAAGGGATATTTTTGAAAATGTAAAAAAGAAGTCTAAAGCAAATAAGTGAGAAAAATGGTAAAAAAGGAAGGAAAGAATTAAGTGCGGAGATTTTTCTTGGGTGGCGGTGGTGTGAGAAAGCAACATGTCAGATTAGAGATGAGGTCTTGGAATAATAGTTTGGAGACTTGGTCTCGGAATAATAATTTGGAGACGTGGTCTCGGAATAATAGTTTGAAGCTGAAAATCCCATCAAGTGAGAAGGGTATTGTTGGTATACCTTTCATTAGGGATTTAAAGGGTGGTCTTATAAGATCTTAGTGACAGCCAAGAGCTGATATTTTCTCAATATCCCTGTGGAATCGAGGAGCTTGAATGTTTGAACAGTGAGTGACAAAGAGTTGATTTTGGACACTGGTATATTTTCTGCATTAACCCCATTTTCTAGAAAAGGGGGGATGCATCCCATATTGGCACTGTTCGTTAAAGGGACTTCATTGTCCAAATTCTCAAAATCCAATTGAAATTCTAGCGGCTACCTCATACCTTGTATTCTTATTAACAAAAAAAGCATGGGACAGGTTTTGGTTTTTCAAATTTCCATTTCGTTAAAAAGATATTTACGATTGAAGTGTTAATCAGTCTGAAAATTAGCATACCAAATCAAGAGTTCTAAACTTGGTCTATAGATATTGACCAGCAAACTCCATTTCTTCCTCTCTGCGGAGGTTTCACAAAAGTCTGTACTTTGCAAGACCCAAGCCGAGCAAGTTTTAAAATCCAGGATGTGTCAGCACCCTCCATCTGAAAAACCAACAGACAATATTTTGCTAAGAGTTGAGAAGGGCTCACTGTCAACAGGAATGTGATGAGAGAACAACTCTGGTCCTGTCCTGGCACATACCTCTCACACAGGAATTTCACAATAACTTCATGGTGAATTTCATCATGAAGACATTGAATCTAGAACAAAATCTCAAGTTCATCTTCCAAAAATCCGAGTTCTATATAAAATGATATTACAATACAACAACTTCTCTTCAGCAAAAAGAAATCAAAGAAATTAACAGACAATATTTTGCTAAGAGTTGAGAAGGGATCAGTGTCAACACGAACGTGATGAGAGAATGACTCTGGTCTTGTCCTGGGACATATTGACAGAATCTAGGCAAAATACAAATTTCTACAAATAAAGCAAGAATTTCACAATATCATCATGGTGAATTTCATTTTGAAGACATTTGATCTTGAAAAAATCTATGAAATAATATCAAGTTTATCTAGAAAACATTTGGATTTCATTTAGTAAAAACTTTTGCATTTTCTATTCAGCAAAAAAATATCTGACAAACCAACACGCAATATTTTGCTAAGGGTTCAGAAGGCCTCACTGTCAATACGAACCTGATGAAAGAACAACTCAGGCCCTGAACTGGCATACATTGACAGAATCTATTAAAAAGCAAAACATATATTTCTACCTCTCAACACGAATACATGTACCACAATAACTTCAAGATGAAATTCACTATATGAAGTAATGATCTCTAATTCGATTCATCTGCAAGCATTCTGTAACTTTAATATATTTCAACAACATTGCAAGTTCTCCTCTTCAGCAACAAGAAATTTATATAAATTTATGAAAACAAAAAACAATTTCATCATTCTATGTTGGAAAATTACCTCAAATTGATGTACAATGTACGCGCTACTGAAATGATTCAAGCAAGACCTATGCAATTTCTCCTCAGCAAAAAGAGATCTAAGAAACCAAGGGCCGAGTATGGCTTACTGTCAATAAGAATGTGAGGACAGAGTTACCTTAGGAAAGAATCTTACAAAAACAATACTTTTCTACCTTGTCAGGTGCAGAGTTTCCACTAGATGTATATCCATGCAGTTCTCTGGACAAAATTATGAAAACATATGTTTTTACCTTTCAACTAAGAATGTCACAATCTTTTCCCATGTGGAAAAGTCAGGAAAACTATGTTTCTATTTTAAGTAAAGGAACAATCATAAAAACAAATGTATGCTCCTACCTTTCAACTGCGAATTTCACAATATTTCCCCAGGTGGAAAAAAAGTAAGGAAAACTAATTACAATTTTTTAAAGTAAAGAAACAATTCCTGAAATACATTTTGCCACATTTTACGCAAGAATATCACAATCTCTCCCTAGGCGGAAAACCGTAAGCAAAAATAATTTGCTATCTTCAAAGAAGAATTTCTAAATCGTCCAAAAAGAAAATTCTGGAAAATTGTTTTCTTCCTTTTACAGCGGGAAATGCCACACCTCCCCCTATGCCAAAAAACAAGGAAAACTAATTTTCTTTCTCAAATAACGAAACAATTTCTAAATCTTTCTAACATGGAAAGAAGAATTTATCAAATCTTTCCACAACAGGAAATACATGTTTTACCTTTTCATAAACAAATTATTATCATCAATTGATGGGAAACAAATCATTCCTCAAGATCTAAAAAGTAATGTATACCATTGCTTCTTAATCCATAGCGTTCACTGCCCCTTGACTACGGGAACCGGGTTAATACAATCAGTGAATTAATTTCAGTTTCTCAGAGGAATAATCATTGCTGACAGATCTCTATTCTACCGCTCATTATACAAAACATAAAAACAATCTTTCCACAAAAATTGCTTCTACAAATCAAATTTATACAAGGGTTTTATTTTTAATATTTAAAAACAAAAAACTCTTTTTGAATTCAATTTGGACATTCCTGGAAAAGATATCTAGAAACTGTATCCAAAATTTAAATGAGATTTTAATGCAAGGCATATTTTGGGAATGAACTTTTCAGTTAACGCCCTTCCGAACAAAGATATTATGACCAGTGCGTTTTGTACCCTAATCAAATCCCATGTCAACTCAAATTCACGGGATGAGAACCAAACCCCTTTGTTCTTCCCCCCTCTGGTTCCAGGACTAATTTCCAATTTTTAAAGGGGCATTGAGGCTTTTGCAAATCTTTTATATTATTTTGTATGGTATTTAAAGGGAAAGTCAACATTTTGGAACTTCTAAAATCCCACGTCCACTTAAATTAAAACCCCTTTATTCTCACCCCCCCCCCCCCCCCCCTCCCAGTACTAATTTCCAACTTTTAAAGGGGCATTGAGGTTTTTGCAAATTATATATTTCCACAACAAATAAGTCAGGGTTACCAGTTACTGTGTAACTCATGTAGCTTTCTGGATATATATAAAGTATTTGAAGGGATAGTCACACTTTTAACATTCTCTCAAATATTCGCTATAGATGCGATATGCATGACTCTCACCACAATTTTGTTTAGTCTGCAAATGAAACTTCCTAGTCATTTTTTTTTTTTATCCTGCAATAGTCATTTTTAGGTCTAAAAGGGTAATTCAAACTTTTTTCAAATTATCTCAAATCTCAAAATCGACGTGCAAAAGTCTACATTGGCCTTTAATTCTCAATCTTATCTCAGACTCAGTGGACAGTCAGTCTATCAAATCCATCAATACAAAATTAGGTCAATGCTCTCCATTTCACACTGATAAGTAAAGTGTTTAAGTACAAAAAAACTGCTTTTGACCTTACTGTGACAGTGAACAGAGATACCTGGTGCCTTTCAAGAAATTGTTTATCAACATCGTGATCTTTAATTGGCTTCATTGCCATTTTAACAGTCTTTCTAATGGCTCTCTTTGGCGCAGAACAAAGAGGAAGATAGCATGTACATGTGCAGGGCTGGACACTAGCACTTGCCCACTTGCTCTGGGCAAGTAAGTTTTCATGAATTGTCCAGTTTGTGACTTTTGTAGGGCAACTAAATAATTGTTCAACTTATCTAGAAGAGGGCAAGTCAATTTTATATTGGGGCAAGTAAAGTGTCAAAATTTGTCATTTAACTCGCTCGAATGGGCCAGCTAGTACAGAAAAAAGTAAGTGGACGTATCAGATCAAAGATATACATATATATTCTATCAACCCTTCGAGGCAATTTCTGGTATAATTCTAATAACAAAAATAAGAAAGTGAACTTTGAGATGACCCCATTCGGTGAACAGGAAAGTAGGGTGTGGGATAGGTTTGACAAGTTTCTATCCTTTCAGAAGGCAAAGGAACGCGCACGATTCCTTTTCCTACCCTCGTGGCCAATTGTGGTCGACCCCGTTTCCAAAATATTAACCCATTCAGGAACATTTGATTTCATCATTTCAGTATAACATAAATTCTCCATAGACCATAGCCCAAGGGAAAAAAATAAAATTAATTTTTCGGTTGCTACTTTGTCAAGCTCACCTGCATGAAATAGCACTCTAAAATTTGTTTTGCATCAATTGAACTCTAGATGCAAATTATGGGGGCTCTTTTTGGCATTTCGAGGGCTAATTCGCCTTTAGGCCCCTCATTTTTTTCCACTGCCTAGCCTAGATATTTTCTGGACCATGCAGTCCTGAATGGGTTTAGTTGCAGGTGCACCAAAACTAGAACAAATTTTGACCTAAACAAGAACAAGTTTAGCCAGGCCTGAAGAAAAAGTTGTGCTGTCAGAAACCAGATTGATTGATTGAAGTTATAGGAAATAACTGACTGCCCTTGTCAAAATACGGTGTATTTAATTATTGGATTTGGATTCTTCCTACAGTAAGAATCTAGATTATATTATGAAGAAAAATATTGATCTCCTCGGGCATACAGTCTAAAAATACTGCAACCTCATCTATACTCATGGCATAGTCTTATTTATTTCCATCATTACCAGTAATTGCAAATGTACTGTTACAGGACCCTACTACGAAATGTCATCAAGTTTAATTAGACATACATAATGGGTCTATAAATGAGAGGATTATTTAGGTCACATTCAATTGAATATTCTTTCATCCTTTATGTGCATGATCAGTTGCAGAACCCAAATAGTTTCTTTCTTAGAAAGAGAGAATCAATATGATACATGTCAGTCCGAGCATCTGCACATCTCCTTCATATAATTTTATGTCAACTACCATAGAAATGCTAGACATTAATTGGCTCTTTGTCTCATCATCATTATATGAAGATAGGAGGAAGGAGAGAAAGAAGGGGTGTAGTTACCCTCATGGGGGTATTCTTGCCCCCTTCACTAACTCACTATTAGTTTAGAAATTATCAGTCTACATCAATGTAATTCATGGCATAGCTAGGCTACTGCCCCCTCCCCCAATAGGGAATTTTGCTAAGCTCCCCTCACTACCCCTAGTGTGCTATAAAGATAATTAAATATATTCATAACATCGATTGAAATAATCGCACAGGCTAGCACCCCCCCCCCCCCCCTCCCCCATTGAAACCCTTTATACCCCTCTTAGTTTGCCCCCTCCCCCATTTGTGAGTTGACCATGGCTATTCCCTTGAGAAAAGAGATATTCCTAACTAGCCCTTTGTCCAGTCTTAATTAGCCCTTTGTCCCATCTATGCCATCTCTATTGATCCTTAGCTGTCTGTCTAGAAGCCGGAGGAGAGGTTGAAGGTCATATGAGAGAGACATACCATGACTGGGAACTTTCTGTGTCATAAGCAAGGATGATGCCTTTGGAGGAACTATAACTTAGTCCAGTCTTAATTAGCTCTTTGTTATGCGTGGTTATGAATTTAAATGATCTCTGCCAGGGAGAAAGGGTTAAAGGTCATATGGGAGAGAAATACCATGACTGGGAACTGTCATACGCAAGGACGATGCCTTAGGACGAACCAGAATAAGCCTCTTAATTAGTCCTTTGTCGTACACATTGATCTAATTAACCATCTTTTACCTACTATTGTCTGTCTGGAAGGAAAAGGTTAAAGGTCATATATCAGAGCTCTTGGTATTAACCCGTTCCCTTGGAGCTTCTGAGATCCCCATAGACTTTGTACACAACCCACCAGGTTCCCTGTAGTCAAGGGGTTAATAAAGGACATATCATGAATGGGAGCTGTCTTACACATGTATGTACCTATGGTGCTGTCTTACGATGAACCAGAACTACAATGTAGCCCTTTGCCTATCCGTATCTAGCCCTCATCGTTCATTCTTAATTAGCCCTTTGTCCCATCTTTGTCATCTATCTATTGACATAATTAATCCCACAGGCTATACCAGCTCTCTGTCTGGGAGGAAAGGTTGAAGGTCATAGGTGAGAGGCAAAGGACATGCCTGGATAATTTCTAGATAATGCTGTATGACAGATGAGAGTCCCCATTGCAGAAAGAGAAAATTTGCGCTTTCAACCAATCAGATTTGTGCATTTAGAACACATGATCTGACTTACAATCTATTGTATGATCTCTTTCTGCAACGGGGTCCAGAACAAGCTTGATGTCCAGTCTTAATTAGCTCTTTAATCATATTAATCCCCTGTAAGCTCCTATAGATTGTGTCGGTTGATAGGCCCAAGAAAAAGCTGAAGTAAGCTTACAACAACAACAACAGCACCAGCAGCAGCAGCAAGCAACATCAGCAACAACATATATGACATATGAGAGAGGTATAAGTCGTATAACAGAAAACATTATTATTCGGAACTGTCACGTAGAAGATGAACCAGAACTTACCGTGTATACACTATTGATTAGTCTTCTGTCCCATCTAACTCTCACAATTAATGCCCCAGGCTTGAAGGTTCTGTAATGGAGGAAAAGAAATGCCATATATACATGTAAGACAAAGATAAAGGACATGCCATGGCTGGGAATCATCAAATGATAATGACAAAAGGATTTGAATGATTAGATGATAATGATGAAAGGATGTAATGCCTAAGGGCTATAATGATGAACCAGGAATCCTGATCGCTCAGGAATTATCCATATTCTTGAAAAAGAACTCTTTTTAGAGTTTCTGCCCATCTTTGGAAAACCAACATTTAAAATTTGCTATATTATTGTCTCATATTAAATAAAATATGATTAAAAGCTAATCTGAGAAGATTAGGACTTGAAAATATATCTTATAGAAATTATATTGATTTTTATAGCTCAAAACAATTTCATCAACTTGATGTTGTGGTTCATGGAATGTCAGGTTTTTTGTTAACTTGAGGATGCCTGCACATAGCATTGTACAACATGTACAATGATGATGCCTCACAACAAAAACAAAGACCCTGATTCCTTTGTAGTAAACAAATAAGTGTCATAACTCATAAGCTGAAATGTGAGAAGATCTTTCATCATTATTTTATTTTCACAGCAATAATTCTGTCATCAAATTAGTCTCATTAGCTGAAAAGTAAACAGATCACTCAAAATGATGTGACATTAAACATCTGTACCCTTCAATTCACAAACTCGTCAAAAAAAAGAAGAAAAGAAGATAAATGAGGACAAGTCTGTCATAATCTGTTTTTTTTTTCTCGCATCTATTTTTTTCACACCAGAGATTAACAGTGAAATGGTGCAGCATTCTTTCAACACTGAGATCATTAGGAAGTATGCCCCTCCAGGCTATGCAAACTGTACACAAATCATACAGATCGTGGGAGTGAGAATTAGGGCATTTAACCCGTTCCCTACGAGTTTATGAAATCCCTGTAGACTTTGTACACAACCCACTCGGTTCCCGTGGTCAAGGAGTTAATATTTTTGTTGATGCTATATAACAAGAGTTACGCATACCCAGGACAGGGCTCGACACTCGCACTGGCCCGCCACTCGCACTGGCCCGCTGGCCCGGGGCCAGTGAAATTGCACTTCGGGCCAGCAAAAATGTATAAAAGACATATTTTGGTGGCCCGATCGGGCAAGCAGATTTTCAACCCGACATTGACAAAATTAGAAAAATCTGGTTTTCTTCCATGTTATGCTTCCATCTACATTATAATCACAGATTTGATCAGGAAAGAGTGATATTTTGAATAGTAAAAAGTTTACTCATGAAATACAATTTTCGGGCCAGTAAATTTTTCTTTTGGGCCAGTAAATTTTTCTTTCGGGCCACCAGAAAAGGGGAAGAAATTATTTCACTGGGCCCGACCGGGACACTGACAAAAAAGGCGAGTGTGGAGCCCTGGAATACCATCTTGTATCTGTATGTAATTGTAACACTAGCGTGATGTCATCACTTCACTACTCTATATATTTATAGACCTACATATAGGTCTATGATATAACCCAATGTATATTGTTTGTATCTCAACTACTTGGGTTGAGAAATGACAACAATAAATTTGTACAGTTTTCATGTAATCTACACTCTCCTTCCTATATATATACACACAAAATAAAATGCTGTTTACAACCCCAACAGTTCTAAAACTGACTATGATCGCCCACAGTTATTTGCACAAAATTTCAGAAATGTTTGCCCACGCTGGGGTGGAAATCTGTGGTGAGGGGTGTCATATTTTTGCAGGTCTCTTTAAAACAAAATTATCTTCATATAACACAACCACAGGAGTTCGAACTATGCTCGAGCCTTTAGGCAACATCTCAAAATTATTTCCAGGAAAAATCAATGGTGAAATTCCATTGATTGACTGTGGGTAAACATACAGTACATGTATATATGTGTTATATCAGCATACCACTCTGAACACTGGGAAAAACAAGCCCTTATGAGAGGATGCCATTTTAACTTGTTCCTTACTTGATTTTGAATTCCCCATAGAGTTGATACAGGCTCACCATGTTCCCACAGGCAATGGGTTGGAGCTCTCATTTGAATAATAATCCAATTTCCATATTCAATTTAATATGGGGGGCACTAATGAACATAAAAATTATACTTGCTAATTGTTGAACTTGAACTTAAATTGAACGTCAATATAAAAATACAACTAATTGAGAACATAATGAATACCAACGGCATACTTGTTTTTCCAAATCTCTCTTTCAAATATTTCCTCAAATGGTGAAAACACTTCTCTTTTGTCTCAAGTGAACATGATGTAGTAAAACTTAATTCACAGGTCTACAATTTACGCTTCTGTTTTTCCCACTACACAATTTGTATATCAAATATTTCCTCAAATGGCAAAAATACTTCTCTTTTGCTGAACAGCTCTCAAGTGAACATGTAATGATGTAGCAAAACTTAATTCAATGGTCTACAATTTATGCTTCTGTTTTTCCCATTACACAATTTCTATATCAAATATTTCCTCAAATGGTGAAAATACTACTCTCTTGTACAGGTCTCAAGCGAACATGTACATGATGCAGCAAAACTGAATTCAATGGTCTGCAATTTCAAAACACTTCTGTTTTTCCCTTCTGTTTTTCCCATTAGACAATTTCTATATCAAATATTTCCTCTTTCATTGACAGGCTTAGCAGGTGAAAGACTCGTTACCGACGTTAATTGTCTCCCTTTTCCTGTGTCGTTGAACCAAGACGGATGAACTTGATTCTTGCGTTCACAATCCAATGCACCCCCCCCCCCTACTATTCATTCCATACACAAGTGCATAACATGTACTACTCACATTTTATGCAGGGATCATTCAACATTCCATTGCCCCCCCCCCCACCCCCCCCCCAAAAAAAAAAAAAATTAAGTTGTTGTTATTATATATTTTAATATATTGTTGGCATTTCAAATGAGCTTGATTCTTGCAATCACAATGCATCACCCTCTAATTTTCTTTCCATAAATAAGTGCATAAAATGTACTACAACCTATACAGCAGGGACCATTCAAAAACCAAAGTCATGTTGTGCCCCCAATCATTTGCGTGCCCCTCCCCAATCAGTTCAAAACCGCTATGCCACTGCACCAACCAGTAAAAACATTTACATGCATATACAGGCACAAAACAATGTTGACCCCCCCCCCCCCCCCCCCCAAAAAAAAAAAAAAAATGAGAACAAAAAATGAGCAAAACAACATAGACAAAACAAGAGAACTTCCTGAGATTTGAATCTTTGTTGCTCCCAGCGATACCACCACGAACTTCCCTTCCGCACAAACCTACAATCAATAGTTGGCGGACAAAAGAAGACACAACGGCATAATGCATTGCGGCGTTCCATCCGAAATGAAGTTTAATGGGCCAGAAAAGTACACGCGTAGTCATAAAGTGTGCGCTATCTCACAATCTATACATTATACTGTATTATACTACTGCTGTTTTCATGACAGAGATATATTACAGACCTTTTCTAATACTTATTCAGAATTATTAGTAAATGTCAGACGGCCAGACAAGATTTCAGGTTTCGATCATTCACAATTTGTCTCGTGGGAGACCCTTTGTGTTCCCTGAATTATCTCCTTTTTGCATCAGGTCTACATACAGACATACTACATGTAGACCCTTGTGTAGAATTAATAGACAGACTTGTGCAAGAAGATGATAGAAAGCAGAGGCTAGATTATTACATTCCAGAAACTCTACCATACCAATGCAGGAATTAAATTTGTATTTTAGGGGGCTACTTTTCCAATCTGATGGATATCCAGAAATTTTTCACATAATACCCTATGGTAATTTTAGGGGCTACCTACTGATTTCAGGGGGCTATTTTGAAAACTAGGGTGCAAAATCGCACTCAGACCCCGTATATTTCATACCCTGTACCATACAATTAACCCCTTCAGGACTGGTCCCTAAAATATTTGGGCTGAGGTCTATGGAGAATACATTTTATAGCAAAATCTATCAGTTCAGAATGGGTTTAGTATAAAATGACAACCAAGAAAGAAGGCAGATTTTATCAGAATAAAGGGGGTTGAAAATATTCAGAAGATGTTCAGAATCAATCCTTAAAGGGATCTAGTAACTTTGTTGACATGTGCAAAAAGTGATGAATGGTTGATGCAATGAATATTATTGTTATCTCATATGTCCACAGGGTATTGTGTGAAAATTTCAAGTCAAATGGACATTGCATGGCCAAGTAATGAGCGAAAATGCAAAGTGATATTCAATAACTCACTGCACTCGCTTTGTACACAGAAGAAAAACTCGCCCGGAGTTTTTCTTATCTGAATACTTCGATCGTACATATCTTTGTAACGAAAGGGAAATTTGAAAAACCGAAACCTGTCCCATGATTTTATTGTTAATACGGATACAACAAGGTATGAGGGAACCGCTAGAATTAAAATTTTATTTTGAGGATTTGGACAATGTTACTAAGTCCCTTTAAATCTACAAAATATAACTGAAGATCAAGGAAGATTTAATTTTACAAACTACAAAAGGAAAGATGATATTGGTGGTTTGGCAAAATAAGTTCTAAGACTATAACGATTCAAATATTTGGAGTAATCTAGAAATGTATACTGTAAAAAAATAGCTCAGTCTATGCAAATCTGGTAGCAATAAATTAAGGTGCTTTATGAAGTAAACCCTCTGTGAAAAATAAGTCCACTTTTTAGTTCAGTTCACAGTCTTGGGAATGATCGAGCAATTACTTCAGCTTCTTAGCTGCACACGCTCTAGACTGTTTCGGAGGATTGCATTGCAATTTATTTGTTTAGAACTACTAGTATCAATTACCATGTTTCCTCTCAGGTGAACCTTTCCCTTGACCATATTGAACTCGTGTCAAAATTAGTCCACTAGTTTCAGTCTCCCCATTCAGTAGATTAACCTCAAAACTGTGATCAGACAGTGGAAATTAGACATACTTCAAGCAATTACAACAGCTTCTTAGCTGCACACTCTCTAGACAGTTTCGGATGATTGTATTGCAGTTTATTTGTTTCTACTAGAGTATCAATGACCAAGCTTCCTCTCAGGTGAGCCATTCCCTTGACCAAATTCTGTAATTAATATCCCCACTGGAGAAATTGGAGTTCAGTCATCTAAAGCAGGTGGATACTGACTTGTAGTTCAAATTCAAAACATCTGGGAAACATTGGTAAAAGTAAAAGTGATCTAGTAGCATTGTCCAAATCCACAAATCTTACTTTAGAACTCTAGTGTTTCTCTCATACCTTGTAATAAGCATGGATAGGTTTCAGTTTTTTTCTTTGAATTTCCCTTTCATTAAAGATATTTACGATTGAAGTGTTCAGATTTTTAATTATCCACTGGATAGGAAGAACTTTGGACAAAGTCAGTGCAATGAGTTAGCAAAGTAGATTCATTGTAGCACTATAAAAAAGCAGAGTGGTATTGCTAAAAGTTCTAAGCGCGAAGCTATAGTGAGGTCAGCATTTGGAAAATGCCAATAATGATAAAATAAGCTACAGAAAAAAAATGTCCATAAAATTGCAACTATTTCTACGAAATATGTCAATGGAGTGAGACAACTTAAAGGGAAAGTTGAGTTTTGGTAGAGAGGGCGCTAGACTACTTAATTGGTTTGTGAGGTAATGAAAAACTGAGTGTAAAATTTGAAAGAGCATAATATTTAAACAATAAAATCATCTTTGTTTGATCAAAATCGGTTCAGAAACGGCTGAAATATCCATAAATATAACAATTTGTAATAAATCCGGGGCCCCGGGTTTATTAGAGAATTTTGAACCAGCCGTTAAAAATTCAAAAAAAGCTTCCTCTTTTCAAAAAACTTACAAAATAGGTATTTAAATAGTTGTTTGTTATTTCTCTATCTAATCACTATTACAACAAAGCATCACATGCACAATATTTTATTCAAAATGGTTGAAACCGATGAGTGTTTAGAGAGCGCCCTCTTACGTTTTAACGGCTCTTTTTGAATGATAACATGATCTTTACTACGTCATTTGTAATTTTGTGTTCCTTTCTAGTTATAACTATTAGTTTGTAATGTAATGATGCAGGTTTTGGTTACTAAAATTCAGTTTCACTAAAACTGTACTCTCCTTACCAGAACTCAACTATCCCTTTAATATCACAAGTTGGCAGTCAAGGCAATGTGGTTGACTTTAATAGCAAATGTCTTTAATTAAGTACTTCTCTAAACATTCTAATTGACTTCTTAAACTTCATGACAACTGTGTCAGCGATGTTAATCAAAGGTTCGCAGCCAAACCAATAGAGGATATTCTGGAAATGTCAATTAGCTTATCAAGATCAGACCCTTGCCAAGTAGTAAGTACCCTGTCCATGGTGATTTGGGCAGGCCAGACCAGAAAGCGAGTTCGACAAGGATGCAAGTTAGGTCAGTTGTGAGTGCGTCTGACCGAGATCCTTGCCCCTATGTTACAGAAATATAAGTGCGCTAGCTAGCGGCAAACTTAAAAGGCGATCTCTGCTGAAATTGAGCTCGCGGACTATTCCGCACGCTACTAGTACTAGTATCTGAACCTGCTGCATGCTCACAATTTCAGCAGATATCACCTAATAAGCTTGCCACTAGCTAGTTGCTAGCTTGTGACACACATTATATTTCTGTAGGGGTGGGAATGCAGTTCAAATCCCACCATTGGAAACAGCGTATTTTGCAGAGGCTAGCACAGCTCAGTTGTGAGCATGTCTGGCCGAGAACCTTGGGAATGTACTATTTGCAGAGGTTTGTAGGCTCAGTTGTATAAAGCGCATCTGAGACCCAAGTTGCATACAGAACGCAGTTAGAATCTCACCATCGATCATGGATTCATGGTATATTTTGCCACATATGAAATGCAAATTAAGGTTAACTCATGATGTTAACCCATTGCATACAGGAACCTGGTGGGCGATGTATTAAGTCTATAGGGATTTAAGAATCTCAAAGGGTATGGGTTAAAACTTACCTCCCCCATGCAGGAAAGGATTCACAGAAAACACCACTCCCTTGGATAGGACGATAAATACAAAATAAGTCTTATCATCTGACAGTTCCAATGAAATTTAAACCACACGTACGATAGATGTGCATCAAGTCATCTAAAGATAGCGAGTCAGCAAGTATAAAACATATATTTAAAAAAAACATATTCAGCAGCTTAAATGTAATTTCCCAATATCAGCAGATATCTGACATTACAGTTCTTCAATGCTGTCAAGATCCGTGTCCCTTTTCAGCTGGACAACATAGGTTGCTAGGCATCTACCTCGTCCTGTTCCTTTTCCCCCCGAGTTGTTTCCCGAAGAATTAGTGAACTTCTGGGTGATGGGCACAGGGTGCTACAAGCCTCAACTTCAAAAAGATTTTGCACCTTGTACAAGTCGTAACCAACAAGAAATCAATACAAGCTACTAGTGTTTCCAACAGTGCTATACTACTACGGAAAGTCGAAAACCATGTTTTTTCAAATGGGTTGAAACCTCAATATACATTATTTTGACTTTAAATAAGCCTATTTATTACTTAGGTGCACTGATCGAAGCTTTAGTTCTCTTATGAAATCATTCACTTTTGGGGGGTAATTTTTGTTCAATTTGGGGTCTCAATTCATGATTTATTCTTTAGGCCATTTCATTAGTAAGCAAACCAGATTGTCTGTTGCCAAAAGCTCAATTTGAACCTCATTTTATAAGTAATCCTATTTGCAGGCAAATGCCATATTTTGGGATACAATTTAAAACTGATCTCACCAATAATCCTAATCCGAGGAAATTGCATCAATGGCATATTCAAATATTGCCTTTAAAGTGAAGTACAAATAAAGAAAATCAGAGACTATTTGTTAAACAAATGAGAAAGACTTGTTTTGTTGAAGAATGGAATAAGAAGAAAAGGTACTGTGACATGAATTCCTTTAGGCTCTCATTCTCTCTGGTATGAATGAAATATTGTACTCTTTTTTTTTTCCTGACTGGTCAGTAAGATTTTTTTCATTGTATTGGTCTTAATCTCAATTGATACTTTATTCCTTGGGCCATTAGATTTGTATGCAAACCAGAATGTCCGGTGCCAACCGCTCAATTTTCTCCTCAATTAAGTATTTCTGCAGGCAAATACTAAACTTGTGAGTAATTTAACCTATTCTTAATCCTAATCTGAGGAAATTGCATCAATGGGATATTGAAATATTGCCTAAGTGAAGGTCAAAGAAACAAAACCGTATAAATACATGATTGTCTTGTTTAACAAATGAGAGAGACTTGTATTGTTAAAGTATGAAATTTGAATGAAACGTTTTGTCAGGCTCTTTTTCGCTATGGTATGAATGAAATCATTCTTTTTTCTTTCATTTTAGTTAAAACTTTTTGCATTCTATTGGTCTCGTTTAATAATTAAAAAAAAGGTCTACCTTTTAGGTACACCATACAGCAAAATCTGTAACATTACACTAGCTGTACAAGTTCATGAATACAGTGTGTGACCTCTAAAAAATAATATCTTTATCCTGGCTTTAGGTGTAGGCCTACTTTTGGCCTAAGTATTAAAAAGGACCTTTAATATCAATTAATCTACTTCCTTTTTTATTGAGATATCATTTTTTTGCTGTTTCATATCATAACCGATCAATTTTTTGTTGTTATATCATGTGCAACAGTAACGTTATAATGCACATGTTCATGAATGCAGTATGTTACCGCTAGAAAAATAATGCTTAATCCCGGCTCTAAGCCATATTATTATAATATTGGATTGAAGTAAATGAACCTTATGAATTATTCATGTTATTAACAAACTAATGTTTTTATAAAAAATATGTCTTTAACATAAAAAGGTCAATTATTTTGTGTTATATCAGGTGCAACTGTAACACCTACATGTTTATGTTCATGCATTACAAAATGTGTATGCAACAATGCAACTTGATCCTGGCTGTAGGCATATATTATTAACTAAAAGTTAAGAACACACTTGAATTTTGTCAGGTGAGAGTGAGAATGGCATAAAGTTTTTTTTGTTGCTAAATTGGGTTCTGCATATATAGCATCATGTAGGGGGGGGGGGGGGGGGGGGTGGAGGGGGGTCTTCTCCATGTGATGTCAAATTTTCAGATGATAATTATTTCTATTCATCTCCAAAAGAGAGAGGTCTCCAGTGTCTATAAGACCCCCCCCCCCCAACATAATTATGTGACTTAGCGCTCTTTTATTTCATCAACCAAATATTTGTATATTCTTGTTCAAAACAAATGCTTACAATTCCAAAGTTATATCATCCAAATTGATCTTCAAAATCAACTGCAATGGTACACCATGTATTGCCATGAATAATGAAATGTATAATACTACTCAATATTGTAACTTGCTGGAGGCCTATACTATTGACTTGGACTTAAAGGGGAATTCCACCCCAGTAATGTGATGTTTGCTATAAAATGAAGTGAATATGAAGAATCATGATCGAAAATCTGAGCCAAAACGGTAGAGCAATAAAAAAGTTATGACAGGATGAACTTTGCTCCGATTTTTAGTATCGTTCGCAATTGCTATCGATCGTGACGTCACTTGCGAGCTGCAGCCATTTTGACTTCTATATGGAAATTTTACAAAATTTAAATTTTCTTAATAACAAAGCAAATTTATGAGCTTACAAATTCCAAAGAGGTTGGCCCATCGATATTCTTCTATGAATTCGTGAAAACAAGCAGAGAAAAATTAATTTTTAGCAACGAAAATGAGAAATAAGCGTATTTTCATGTACTATTAAAAGCCATGGCAAGTTGCTCGTCAATGATGTTGCATATGGCGGCAATTTTGAAACGATCGCTCATTACTACATGATGTTCAAATAGGTATAACTCCCGTGTTTCTTGTCTGATTTTGATCAAATTTTCACCAATTATGCCTCTTATTCTGCTTATTCAAATAACGAATTGTTTTATCAGGCCCGGAATACCCCTTTAAAGAACACAGACGTCTCTCAGTCTGTCCCTACAATTCATTTGCCTCCCATTATCAGTTACAACTCTAAACTAAATCTTACCAATGAACTGAAGTATGAAACGTCACAGCAAACAATCTTCATCCTTGCTGAAGGCCTAAAAGTAGACTTGAAGTTTTAGCACACAATCAGAGTCTTCTTCCATAATTTGCTCTTTCTACCCCTAGACTAATCTTACAGATCAAATGCAACATCACACCAAACATGTTCATGAATAATGAGAAAACGTTATCCTCGCCGAAGTCCTAAAAGTACAATACTTTAGATTTGAAGTCTTCTACTATAATTTGCTTGCAATTATAATGTTCCACCCCTCCAAAATAGTACTTCAATGAACAACTGAAACATTACACCATTCATGATCAAGAATTATGACATATGATCTGTGAAATAATATATATACATTTATCCTTGCTGTGGGCCTACCTACATGTACTATTGACTTTAAGTTTATAAAGAACACACAAAAGTGCAAAACACATATCTTTGAGTATTTCTCTAATAATTTGCCAACTATTATAAAGTCCACCCCTCCATAGTATCTACAAAGCACGACTGAAACATAACACCATTCATGATCAACATTTATGACATTTGATCGGTGAAATAATACACATTTTTATCCTTGCTGTGGGCCTGCTACTGACTATAAGAATCTAGAGCACACACATAAAACACATATCTTTCAGTATTTCTCTAATAATTTGCCGTCCATTATAAAGTTCCACCCCTCCAAAATAGTACTTCAATGAACAACTGAAACATTACACCATTCATGATCAACATTTATGACATCTGATTGGTGAAATATTACTCATTTTTGTATCCTTGCTGTGGGCCTACTATTGACTCTAAGCATATATAACACACATAACACACACACATCTTTCAGTATTTCTCCAACAATTTGCCTACCATTATAAAGTTCCACCCTCATCAAGATCAACTGAAATATTATACCATTCCCCATCAAGAGTTTTGAAATATGAACTCGGCGACGATAATGCAATTTTATCCAAGTGCTTTAGGCAGATATAGGCCTTCACTATTGATTGTAACTTAAAAGAACACAGCATACACACAATAGTCTTTCAGTCTTTCTCCAACAATTTGCCTGCCATTATAAAGTTCCGCCCCAAACTAATGTAGAGTTGTAGATCTATGTGAGAGATCGAAACAGTACACCACCAATATTCATAGTTTATGAAATATAATCGGCGCGATAATGCAACCCGCTTTCCTGGCTTAGGGGCCTACACTAATGACTTGAAAGTTGGAGTCAAAGAACCTCACTCCATTTCCGATTTTGCTTTTCTTCTTTAAATCGGAAGAAAAGTTCTTGAAGATCTCAATTATAGTGGCTAAGACTTGACTGTGTATTATCATTGAAAAGTCAATGCCCACAATTCTTATTCAAATGACTATGTCCGTCGTAACGTAACGAGGGAGTAAAGCATTTAACAGCTATCATAGCTGCTTGGATCTAACCCCATTCAAGGATTGTACCCCTAAAATACATTTTAAAGACATCTCCAAATATATACATTTGTATGATACTTGTTGTTACCCAATGGCCATGTCTCAAGTAATACCATTGTTGTTATTTGCCTTGGTGATGATGATTCTATGAAATTCAAAAGCTCAGATCATTTTGACACCAATCTCATTGATTAAAATATCAGAAGAGACCAACAAAAATACTATTCGCTTCTGACTTCCATAATCATAATAAAGTGGACAGACATGTTTGTGATCAATCTCATTGGGGGGGGGGGGGGGGGGGGCAGATACCACCACCTAAACAGAATCCCAAGTCCTTCTTCTACTGGTATTTCCAAGTGAGGTTTCTGTTCGGCAAAAATAAGTGCTTCTTGCATACACCTGAACAAATAACATCTACCTGGGCCAAATAGTTTAGTCTCTTAGGTAGAAAATGCCGGTAGTCAAGTCTCAGATCTCAAATAACATAAACCCCGCTCAAACAGTTCCGACTCGCAGGTGAAATACCAGTAAGTACCGCGGTAGGGGATCTCAATTTACCCTTTTCATATCATGAGTGAGGGCATTTGTGGAAAATTGTCCAGAAAGGACCAAACTGTTGAGAAAACTATAAAAAATCTGAATTATGCCTGAAGTATTCTGTTAAACCAGTACTGAAATACTGTAATTCAGAAACCTTTCAACATTATTCAAAAGCAGGACATAAATACGACATTAAAAACTGGTTAGAACTGTAATTCACTTGGGCTATCAAATAAAGTTTATGGAGAATGCATGTTATACCAAATTAAAAATGCTAGGTGTGAAATGGATAATATACCAGTCTCAAATAGTTATGTCTCCTAGGTAAGCATGTACATGTAAGTACCAGTGATGAAAATCAAATTGTCAACAGTTCGAGGTGAAGATAAGTCAAGTACTCCTTCAAGAGCAAAGTAAACTTCTCGACCAACCCCATTCTGGTTTAATTTCCGTTTCTAGTGCAAAGCTACTTTTTAATAAAGTCAAAGGCCTTTCCTGAACCATTTCCCCAGTCTCAGAACCATTTGAAAGTGTCATATGAAATCTTACATATTTTCAAGTAATATTTGGGTTGTTTCAGAAATATTATATTAACACTATACAAGGTGGCCCACAAATAACGGAACGGGGTACTTGCCATACTAAAGAATCATGATGCCTGCCATACTGCATCGAGTAATGATCAACCATGCGCCATTGTGAGTGCGTTCAGCTGTGTATAGAGAAGAAAGGGTACTAACAATGGCGCACGCATTGAACGTTACTAGTTGCTATGACGGGAATCATGTGTCTTCATTATAGCAAGCACCCCGTTCTGTTATTTCTGGGCCACCCTGTATAGGTTAAAACAGACTTTAACAGACCATGTTCAAGCAGTTGTCTCAAGCACCTGTACAAAAAACAAATTGTCAACAGTAGTCATTTTAACCCATTTACTACGATATTCTAAAAAAACCATAGACTTTGTACATAGCCTACCCAGTTCCCATAAGCAACGGGGAGCAGAGTCAATCTCTTGGCCACATTCTGTTTGAGAACTTCTCAAGTACTTGGCTACTTCTTTACAAGTCATAATAATGTCTTTCTCAACCTTTTCCCCAGTCACAGCTTACACAACGGTTTCAGAAATATCTTACACTGTAGGAATAGGTAATAAGTGTTTTACATGTAGTGACCAGTTTCAAAGTTCTGTCTCAAGTACGAGCAGTTGTCAACAGTTTGGGGTGAAGTTAAGTCAAGCAGTCCTTTCAAGAGCTGAGTAAACCTCTCAACAGCATTCTACATGTAGTTCAGTTTCCGGTACTTAGCTACTTCTTTACAAGTCATATGGCATGCGTTTTCTCAAACCTTTCTAAAGTCACAGAACCTTTTGGAATTGTCAGAAATCTCACATTTAAACATCTTTAGAAAGAAACATTAACTTCTGAATGCCAAACAACACATACACACAAACAAATACAGATTAAAAAACACTACTCACAATTAATACATTTATTTCTTTTAACTAGAAGTAAGTCTTGGTTTGGGTATAGAAAATCAGTTAAGGCATGGTTAGGCATGGACCTCTTGATCATTGCAAGGATACCAGTGACCTTCAAATTGAGTCACATTATACCCAATTCTGTGTGCAAAATGTTACAAATTTGCCTGAATTTCTAAGCTACCAGTGCCTGCACTCATGCTTTTGCCTAAAAATGGCATTCCTGCTCTTGTACCAATTCAGTTATAATCAATTCAGTTATAATAGTAAAGTGGGGTAAATACTTCAACACATAATTCTATGTTATTACAAGCCATCACTTACGATTCAAGTTCATGACCTCTTGGTGAAAGGGCAAATGCCCTCGACCTAGTCCTAGTACTGAACTGCATATTTTCAATTTTGTGCAGCATACATACATGGGCATGTAACTTTGCCAGAAGTCGTTGTTGTACTGGACCCAAATCAGCAGGAGTATGTTTATCTTTATAACAAAATCACTCTTATTATTTGAAGGAGAAATATTTCACCCTCTCACAGTGGTCACATCCATCATTGATATAGCAGCATAACTTGCTAGAAGTCGTTGTACTGCACAGAAATCAGCAGGAATATATTTATCTTCATAACAAAATTACTCTTGTTTAAGAAGGTGATTATTTCACCCTCACCTAGCTTGCACATGCTGTACGGTCCATTCCTTTTCAAATTAGTACAAACTGTGACATCATTGATTGATGTGGGAGCATAACTTGCTAGAAGTCGTTGGTATGCTGAAAAACCAGCATGAATATGTTTATCTTCATAACAAAATCACTCAAATTTGTTGAAGGTGAATTTTTTCCACTCACCTTGTAGTTGGACATGCTGTACCCATTACATTTCAAAGTGGTACAAAGTTACAAACTGTCAGTGTCACATCCATCACTGATGTAGCAGCATAACTTGCTAGTCGTTGTACTGCACAGAAATCAGCAGGAATATGTTTATCTTCATAACAAAATCACTCTTATTTGTTCAAAGAAGGTGAAATATTTCACCCGAACCTTGTAGTTATACATGCTGTACCCATTCCATTTCAAACTGGTACAAACTGTGACATCCATGATTGTATTATAATTCCATGTGAATTCTTCTCTGATACACAGGGCCCTCCATCATCATCATCACACTTCAGAAATTTGGCATAAATTTTGAACGTAAACAACCTAATGACATCATACATGTGTAAGTGCACTCTGTGAGGGGTTTATGATTGGTTGTTCCACACCCATTTGGTCTCCGTCTCAAGCGTTCAGTCTTCTGTATTTGCCGGTGTACCCACCACGCTTTATTCCCGACAGAAAAACCCACTAAAAGGGGGGTGCGCTCTATACATGGAGATTTTCAAGAAAAGGCCCCACCGAGGCCAATACAGCACGGAATACTATGCATGGGACTGAAACAAACGTTATAAGACAAACAAAACTTCCATTTCCCGCAACTCCAAGCCTTACAAAAAACACTCAACCTAACCCTAGCTTGTCCATAATCCTTATCCCACCCCTTACCCAAACCCTAAACCTAACCCCCACCCATATAAAAACCCCTAACCCTAATTGTTATCCCTGATGAGAATCCCAAGACGAAATGGGTCTAGACCAATCAGCACATTACCAGTGAGGGGCAATTTGTTTGATTTCTACAGCAGGTAGAGCTGATCTTCACAAACACTTTTTGATTGATTGAAAAATGGTGAGGAAATTATGAAAAGCAAAAAGCACCTTAGCAAGATATTTGTCTGACCCGTCAATGTATCATGTGGGGCTAAAGGTCGACGCCCTTCTGCCAAATTTCAAACGGCTTGAGTAGAAAAGTTGTTGCATTTATCGTGCCCTGGATATCTACCGAAAATTCACTAAAACAGAGGCGTATTGTTACCCTTGACCATAGTATTGTAGTAACAGTCCAAACCCACACAATAATATTGTGCACCATCTCAACTCCCTGGGGAGCATGCAAACATCAGCTGCTAAAATAGAGCACTAAAGGCTAACAAACACACAAACCACTTTGATAGCTTGGGATAGCACATCGACAGTCTGCTACATCCAAATGTATAAACATGATTCAATCATATTGACTTGAGTAAAGTATCAGCACAACCAGAGTCAAGTATAAGAAGTAATAATTTCATAGCAGCAAGAACACTTTCTCACAAACACATCTCAAAGATCTTTTGGGGATCTAAAAAAATATCAAGAAACGCAAAGCCATACGTTCTCTTACCCATGAGTCATGCGATTGGAAAGGTAAACATCCTATGTTCGTAACGACATGATTGGAACAGATTCGGTCGAGTTACCGGTCCGTCATAGAAATGTGATTTTAATAGCTGGGAGCGTAACTTTTCATAAACACATCCTCTTGGATTGGATAATGTCTGTGCAAGGAAAAACATAGCTTTATCAAGCCTCCACACGAACAGTTTTTCTCTGCTAGCCCATTCGGGCATGTAGAATCGTAAATTGTCAATTTTTACTTGCCAGAACTGAAAATTTACCTTCCTGCTTATTTCTAGATGAGATTTACACAATAAGCAGGGCACTAGCACTTGCCTATTGCCCGGGGCACATAAAAAATTATGTCGGGCGAGTAAAATGTCATAAATTGCCTAGTTTGGTTGCCCGATCCGGCAACAACCAATTCTGTGAAAAAGAGAAACTGTTATTCCCAAGGTGTAAACCTCATCTAGAAGTAAACGGGCAAGTAAAATGTGAAAATGTATCAATTTACTTGCCCAAACGGACCAGTAGAGAAAAAAGTTAGTGTGGAGGCTAGCAATAAGGAATTACATTTTCCCTCGTAATTGAAAAGAAATGTTAGTTGCCCGATTAGGCAACCAAACTATACCATTCTACTTACCCGACATCAATTTAAACTTGACCCGGGCAATCAGCAAAGTGTTAGTGTCGAGCCCTAGCCTAATGTTCTGTGACCCGAGTACGTAACTTGTTATTCTAAAAAAGTAAATGGCCAAATAATGACATGTTTTGCCCAGCTCTACAGCCGAGTGATTTTAATATGAGAGTGCAACGGGTGATTTAACTGCAATCAACAGCACTCTCTCTCACAAAACATCTGAACGGATGGATGAATGTTGTTAAACACGCACTAGATATTTGGCTGATGCGATGGTCTTTAATAATAACCTGAACGTAAATTATCTTACGGTTTCAAATGTAAACAGCCTAACGACGTGATTTAAAGAAATTACACTAAGGGAACGCAATGGTAATTCAGCAGCAATCACAAACACCTTTTGTTGGAACAGGGAATGTAACATAAATGAATGACCAAACCGTTGGCTGACCCACTTACTTTTTCTACCCCATCTTAAAAGGGCAAAAGTTGGGTTTGTATCTGCACGATGTCTACATAAGGTTCTACCCTATCTCAACCCCTTGCTTACGGGAACTGAGTGGGCTATGTACCAAGTCTATGTGAATTTCAAAATCTCGAAGGGAATGGGTTAAAGGGAGAGATCCACTTTTGCAAGCCAAAATTCAAAAGTTGCGAGGTTATTGTCTTATATGAAAGGAAATGTCATTTAATAGCATGCCTGAAAAAATTAGGGCTTGAAATCTCTTTTTCGTGGAGTTATAGACCTAAAACTGAATAAACTGAGGGACGTCGGTTAATTAGGTACAATACGTATTTTCGGCCGGTGAGTAAGTTTGTACATAGATTTCACGGAGTTCCAGATCGGTAGTCATGACCCCTACATGACCCGCGCTAGCTACGTGACTCGCGCATAAGTACTAATGTGTGAGCGTTTACCAAGCAAAATACCCAAACATCGCTTAAACTGACTACATGTAATTATATATTCTTTCTTTTTGAGATCTTTTTCCGTGACATATGTTAACAAATGTCGGCTTCACAATACCTTTATGAGAATTAGTACTATATTGTTGTAATATTATGCTAAATCAGTTGAACTCCTTTATTGACCGATATATAGTTTAAATGGAGGGACGCATTCGTTTTTCATTCGTAGAATCCAAATTAGAGGGCTGTTCGCTCTGATTTTTTTTTTTGCGTGTTACATTGATCCCCATCCGTCAACTGAAAGCTGTTCAGACGTTTTGTAAGAGTGGACCTGTCCCTTTAAGATGTTCAATCGGGACAACAGCCGGGCAACTTTTAACCAAGTCCAGGCAAGGGCACGGGTTATATCCTATATCCGGACAATGTCTGGGTGATGGTAAATGGAAAGCATCAAGGCAAGTATTTTGTACCCATCATCAAATCTTCCAAAGTTTTCATTCTTAAAAGGTAAATGGCCAATGACAGGATACGTTGGAGGTAAGCAAAGCAGCGTTAACAAGGGTGCTCAATTTCTCATTATGAACACATCTCAATGCATTAAAGAATTGGGGACATAAACATCCACAAATTACGTTGACCCATCTACATATCTAATGAGGTACATCTATGAAGGTAAACATCCTAATGACATGATTTCAAGAACTTATGTTGGGGGTAAGCAACTTTATAGTAGCAACGGTTTACACTTCTCATCAGAACATATTTAGCTCAAGAGAATGTACATGTATATCAGCTACAGGTAAAGCAGGCTAAAATTCTGCTGAACACACTAATAATTTGCACCCTTAAAGGGATCTAGTAACTTTGTCGACATGTGCAAAAAGTGATGAATGGTTGATACAAGTCAAATGGACATTGTATGGCCAAGTAATGAGCAAAAATGCAAAATGATATTCAGTAACTCACTGCACTCACTTTGTACACGGAAGAAACACTCGCCCAGAGTTTTTCTTATCTGAATACTTCAATCATACATATCTTTGTAACGAAGGGAAATTTGAAAAACCGAAACCTGTCCCATGATTTTATTGTTAATACAAATACAACAAGGTATAAGTAACTGCTAGAATTACAATTTTATTTTGAGGATTTGGACAATGTTACTAAGTCCCTTTAAGGGTGCTGAATGCTGCATTACCTTTAAGGGTGCTATTGTGCACCTCAAAACGGCTGCTACTGCAGCAGCTTTTAATACAAACTGTGCAAATTTGTACTTAATTTATAAATGTATTTCTTAGTGTGAACCATCTACATGTACCTCATTTTACATTATAAGTATTTATTTGTAAGGTAAACAGGCTTATCACATGATATTAGAGGTTTGCAATGAAATTTATCAAGGAGACAGAGGGCAATACACCAGAAAGGAGAGTAGGGGGGGGGGGGGGGGGGGGGGAGAGAGAGAGTAAGCACTTTCTCACAAATGAGATCTGAATGGATGGATGAATGTCTTGAACCACACAGCCAAATATCCAGCAGAGAGAGCTGACCCATCTACATGTACGCATCTTGCAAAGTTACCACTCCTATGGTAAACGGCCTAATGACATGATTTGAAGAGCTTACGTTGAGGGCAAGTCCACCGTCTCATAAACACATTTTGAAGATATTTAGGAATGTCTAGAAGCGCACAGACAAATATTACGCTGACCCATCTAGGCATCTTGCAAAGTTTTGATTCATAGAATATAAAGGTAAACGGCCGGCTACTATGATTTATGATTTAAAGAACTTACACGTAGAGGGCAATTCTACCTCCTATTAAACACATTTAAATGGACCTGGGAATGCCTTGAAGCGCACAGCCATATATTTCGCTGACCCATCTACATATCTGGCACTTTTTAGTCTCGAGGTAAATGGCCTAATGACTAAATTTAAAGAACGTTTGGGAGGGCAAGTCCACCTCCAACACAAACACATTTGAACAAAACTGGGAATGTCTTTAAGGCACAGCCAAATATTTCACTGACCATTCCAGGGCATCTTTAGTACAAAGTTTTAATTCTAGAATCTACAGTTTTAACGGCCTAGTGATATCATTTGTAGTTTTATATATACTTTGAGGGCAAGTCCAACTACTCACAAAAACATTTGAATGGACCTGGTAATGTCTTAAGGCGCACAGCCAAATATTTTGTTGACCCACCTACATATCTCGCACTCTTGGCGTAAATGCCCTACTGACATGATTTGAACAACCTATTTCCAACGCATATATACAACTTCTCACAAACACATTTAAACAGACCTGGGAATGTCTGAAAGTACACAGCCAAATATTTTGCTGACCCATCTATAGATGTATCTTGGTCTCTGTTTTTTACTCCTAAGGTAAATGGCCTCATGATAGAATGTACATCGTCTCATAAAAACGTTGTTAGAGATTTAGGAATTTCTTGAAGCCCACAGCCAAATATTTTGCTGACCCATCCAGGGCATAGATCTTGCAAAAATGTTATTCAAAGAATCTAGAGCTAGAGGTACAGTGTAAATGGCCTCATGATATGGTTTGAAGAACGTACTTCCAGGACAGGTCCAGCTTCTCACAAACACATTTGAATGGACCTGGGAATGTCTAGAACTAGAAGCGCACTGCCAAATATTTTGCTGACCCATCTCCGTATCTCGATCTCTGGTTTTTACTTCTTAGGTAAATGGCCTCATGATATGATTTGAAGAACGTACTTCGAGCCGAGGGCAAGTCCAGCGTCTAACAAACACATTTGAATGGACTGGGGAATGTGTAAAAGTGCAGAGCCAATGGATAATACCCTTTCCTCTGACCCACATATCATGGGTTGAGAAACAGAAGGGTGCTATGTCACTTTTTCTACTTTTTAGATTATAATCATCTTTAAACATTTGGGAGCCCTGTAGAAACCAATATATTTAGCTCTCTTTGATTTTTAAAATAAATATTTCCAAAATTAGAAATAATTGTTATCCCCACATTTGGCATCATGCTGTGTAAGCTCCAAACTACAAGATAGTATGCATTTAACTTAATTTATCAAAAAAAGTGCCTAACATCCTTCTTGCTCTGACCCTCATTTCTAGTGAAGTTGTGTGATTCCTGCTTGATTGTTCCTAATACACTAACCAGATGTCTTCCCTCTGCCTACAGCGAGGGGTCAATGCACTCAAGAGGCTATCCCGCACATTCACACGGGCCTGGAAAACATGGTATCAAACAATGTACGCACGATGGGCCCCACGGCCACCCGTCTTTCAAACAAGCTTGGAATAATCCACTTCAACAAATTTAAGAGTCCCTCGCATTAACACGGGCCTGGAAAACATGGTATCAAACAATGTACATACGAAGGGCCCCACGGCCACCCAACTTTCAAACAAGCTTGGAATATTAATCCACTGTGAAAAATTTGGGAGTCCAAATCCAATCTGCCTGCATCAAGCCCAACAACATGAAGTCGAGTTGAGAATGAAACCCTACTGGAAAGAACTGTGTGACACAGTGTGCAGTGTGCACACACTGAGTTTCACAGTGTGCAGACACTGAGTTTCACAGTGTGGACCACAGTATGAACAAACTGTATAGACTTGTACATTGGAGTGCTTTTAGTGAGAACACTCATCTCACTGTGAACACACTGCTAGATTGCTGAGATACAGTGTGAGCGCACTATTTTACACATTGTAAAGGCAGGCAATTTCACACTGGTGACAGTGCACTCACAATGTGTTCACAGTGTGAGTTGGTTTTCATACTTTTAAAACACTCCAATTTAACACTGTGGTCCACACTGTGAAACACAGTGGTCCACACTTTGGCTTTTTCAGTAAGGAAGTCCCTATTGAACAGTGCTAGCCCACCATGCCCTAGTCCAAACAAATCAGTCCGTCCTCAGTTGAACCCGGCATGAACTTTTGTTTATCTCATTCTCAGACTGGCTAATGTTCACAAACACTGCACCATTCATGTAAAATGCATTTCTTCTACACCTGTGTACATCTATGTTCTTCCCAATTGATTAACTGTGAAGATAATTATGATATATGGCAGTAATAAAACATGTGAAGGCTTTATATTAAAAACCCATTCAGGACTGATTGATTTGGCTATAACATGTATTTTCCATAGACCCAATCCGGAGATTATTAGGAGACCAGTCCTGAACGGGTTAACATGTATCTGTCCTGTTGTAAAACACACTATGTGAACAACACTGGGCTCTGACAACTTGAAACCCAACTCCCCAACGTGTGTACTACATTTTAAGTAGACTTATAAAATTCCTATATAGATCTTGATAATAAATAAATATGATTCTTTAATAGACAAGACTAGATGTAGCATTGCAAGCATACACTGTTGGCAATTTTAGGAGGACAGGACACCACTGAATCTACATACATGTAGATTAGAATTCATGTGACCCCCTCCCCCCCCCCCCCCCCCCCCCCTTGATAGTTTGACATAAACCAAAACAAAAGTCATTGATTTGCCAGGGGAGGGGGGCACATATTCAATTTTTACGCCAAGAAATAGCCTTTGTTGGAGATCTGGGATACCCAAGGAGGTGTAAGGCCTCCTTGGGATACCACACAAATTACTGGATCCCTAAACATGGAGAGCAAACCTGGCCAGTCACATTGCTACACAGTGTGGCAGTGGGGCAGAAGTGGGTTGACCTCTGGCAGGCGCCCTCCTGTTCAGGGCACACTTCAAAGCAACAGGTTTTTTAATATTATAATTCATGTGTACTTGAAAAGTAATGTAGCCCCCGACCCTGCCAAGGAGGTATAGAACTCCTTAGGATACCAGTACACCACACAAATTACTGGATCCCTAAACAAGGAGAGCAGTGGGCAAACTTGGCAGTGGGGCAGAAGTGGGTTGACCTCTGGCAGGTCCCCTCCTGTTCAGGGCACACTTCAAAGCAACAGGTTTTCACTTCCAATCAAATCAACTGTACAAGTACACAGCACAGGTCTAAGTAATACCACAGCTAACTCAATACACGTATGTATTTTACATGAATAAAGACTGTATGAATGGTGTCTGGCATACACAAAATGAGAATGCCTATTTTCCTTTATTAGAAACAACATGTTTTGTCCAGATGGTATGACATATTATAGCTACATGTATTTAATCAATATTTTGCAAGCAAAAAAGAGTGTAAGGTGTCTAGCATTCAAAAATTGAGAAAGCCTATTTTGTCTGATTAGAAACACTATATGTTTAGCACACGTGGTGTGAAATATTATAGCTATAACTGGATAATTTACACAAGCATAAAGACTGTATGAATGGTCTGGCATTCCTAGAAATGAGCATGTCTATTTCATTTCATTCTAAACAACATGTTTTGTACACATGGTAGGGAATCCTATTCAGCAACTCGATGATGTCTAAAAAAGTTCAAAGGAATGAGCAATGTGGAGGTGTTGTGGCACGATAGAATAGGGGCTTGACTGCAAACCAGTGGAGCCAAGTTCGAAACCTATCGATGCCCCAGTACAGCACTTGTGTCTTTAAACAAGTCACTAAATCCACACTGCTGCTCTCCACAGAGGTGCAATAATGGGCACTTGGGATAAATGAGGATGTTTAAATCATGAGACGAGTACACTGTAAAGTAGTGCATTCTTGAATGCTCCCTAGGGAGTGGAGAGAGTGCACAATAAGAGCTTGTTTAATTGCAGGTGCGTATCCAATGGCCAAGTTAAAAAGATAATATTAGGTGCAGTTTCCTCTGGGAGAACGGTGCAAAAAGCACTGTAGAGGCTAACCTGGATAAACAAAAAATTGATTAGCAATCATTTAACATATTTTGTCCAACAGAGTATAGAAGCGCTGGAAGCATGGATCTCGTCTTGCAGTCTATAACAAAGATATTATTAGGGAACTTATGTGCAATAGAGTTTATTTATATTTTATCTGCAGAATATAGGCTTACGATATTATTATTTCCATTGATGAATTAACGCAATACATGTATATGCCAACAATGAATGCTAGCTACACAATGCAATACTAGTACCTGATTACTATCAAAACAAACAAAATCAAAAAAGAGCAAATTATATAGTGTCTTTCTTAACAAGTTTACATGCAGTGCATACTTCAATTTGTCTTTCAGTTTTGATTTTTTTTTTTGGTTAGTTCTTAATCAATAAAATTAATTACTTGCATGAAGGGTGTAGGTACAGTATATTCTGCCAGTCTAGCAAGGAACAAAGGCTTCTTTATTCAATAGTGGATTACTATCAAAACAAATGGATCAATAAAAAGCAGCACTACAATTTCATTTGTGTAGATATAAGAAAAGTGTAATTGATAAGTTTTATTTATAATACATTTCTTAATTCTATTTTTATTTCTTAATTCAATAAAATTAATTACTTGCATGAAGAGTGTATATAGACCAGTTTAGCAGAGAACAAAGCCTTCTTTATTCAATAGTGGATCACTATCAAGACAAATAGATCACTACAAGGAAGAGGATATAGTGTATCTTTATTTTGGTGGTCATATGAATTGTTTAACTTTATAAGTATTATTATTATTTCTTAAGTGGATAAAGTGAATTATTTGTATGAAAAGTGTAGGTATATTGGTCTAGCAGAGAACAAAGGCTTTATTATTCAATAGTGGATTACTATCAAAACAAATAGATCAATACAAGGCAGAGGATATAGTGTATCTTTATTTATGTGGTCATATAGATTGTTTAACTTCATTAGTTTTATTGTTATATCTAGACTAATCTCATTCAAATTGATTATTTACATGAAGGGTATAGGTCAAACTTAGCACAAAGGCTTCATTATTCGATAGCGGATAACTATCAAAACAAATTGATTAATTAGTACAAAAGCAGAGGATACTGTAATTTAATTCAGTTTAATTTAATTAGTTTTATTTTCATTTCATAATTCTATCAAATTCATTATTTGTACGAATGAATGTACAGCTCTCGAATATAAAATTAATTTCCATGTACGTCTGTACGTATAATGTATGTTGTTTTTATTTATCACACATAGCAGACTCTATATGATCAGGAAGAGAAATTGGTCTAAAACAAAATTGGGATGGGGTCGTATGGAGATCAAAACAAAATCTAAATCAAGCCATCTTCAACTGTTAAATGTAGGTTAATTAAGTTGAATACAAAATAAATTAATAAGAACAGCAATCCCCTTGTTTCATCTTGTATTAAACTGAATCAATAGAACTGTGAAGGATATTGTTACCATACATCATCAAAACACTACATGTGACCTTACACCACAAAACGACCAAAAAGTAGGGAAAACTGATTTTGCTGGTTTTCATAAACATTAAAATAGAAATCATTACCCTTAAAATGGTATATCATTCGTCATATTTGGACTAGGCAAACCCTCTCAAAATGAACACCAAAGATTTGGAATATGGCTGAAGCATTTTTAAAATAGGGGAGAAACGGGCCATTTAAAAGATCAGTTTCCATTAAAGCGCTGTAATAAGATCACATTTATTTGATGGAAAAATAATATATCTAAACATGATTTCCGATGCTCAAAATGTTACAGAAGCTAGATTAAGATATGCTTATTCAGGAAATACCAAAATCCTAAATCTCAGATTTTGAACAAAATTTGGCTATTTTAGCTAATAAAAGAGAAACTACCACAGCGACATAACAGTCGTTTTGTGGTGTAAGGTCACATATAGTGTGTTGATAACAGGGTAGGAAATGTATGGGTCTCAAGTTGACGGGACTGAGGGTGATTTTGCCCCCTAATTTTCAAAATAAGCCCCCTGAAATCAGTAGGTAGCCCCTAAAACTACCATATATTTTAGGTTCTTATGTGAAATATTTTGTGATATCCATCAGATTGAAAAAGCAGCCCCCTAAAATTAAAAATTAATTCCTACACTGGTTGATAACAGCATTTTATGCATCTATAGGGGGGGGGGGGGGGGGAGGATAATATGAATCTACATGCTAGGTAAAGCAATATCTGTCTGTTCAGTCTGATGGGTGAATTGTTTTTTGTTTTTTTAGCAAATAACCAAAATACATTTATACTTTTAATACAGAACATTTTATTTCATGTTTCTGTTGGTATCCATACACATGCTAGCTGCTACAACATACTCTGTGGGTTGAACACAGCCGGGTGAATATAGTATGGATTCGGACCAGTGAATTAGAGTGCCTACATGTACCATACAATGAGAGAATATTGATTTATGTTAGAGTACATTCAACAGAAATACAGAATCAATTGTCGGCAAGTTTGTAATTACAGCGGGATAAGACTTGCCATCCGGCATACGATTTATAACAAACAACAGAGCATGCACTGATGCATTCTTTCATATAATTATAATCCTGCCAATAGTGACACATTATTATCACTACCTTTATTCTTTTTACCGACAGAGACATTTATCATTCTCATTCTGAAAGCTCATCTGTAACTCCTGAAAATAGTTGAAGCGTGTAAATTTTAGGGGCATAGTTATTTTTATCACGTCATTTTTATTTTGAAATCTTGCAGCTTACAGCCCGTTTCCCTAATTCCTGACTAAAGGTTGAGTGCGGCATTTTAAAAGGGACATGATAAACTATCTAGGGCAAACTGAAATATGTTTGTATCAAGCTGATTTTCTGCATGCATGGTTCTTTTTGGTAGGACAGTGTCCACATTTGTTCAAACACCAAGAATTTGTTCCCGCTGTGTGTAGCCACAGAGATGTGATAGAAGCATTTTGTTATAATTATACAAGATTTGTAAAGACTTGTATTTTCATATGTACTGTATGCATTCTAAAAGGATTTGAGAAAAACTGAATATACAACAAGAGAAGAAAAAAGAGAAGAAAAAAAGAAGAAAAAAAAGAAGAAAAAAAAACATCCAACCCCAAAATAAATACTTATATTTCCACAATAATATAAATGCTTTCTATTTAGGGGATCTGCAAAAAGAAAACTTGGCCTAGCCGAAAGCTGAATAAACAACAAGAGTTCTTCAAATTCACCCAACCAAGCAACATAAATATAAACTTGTGAAATACACAGTTTAATAGGAAGATTCACATAGAATATTGTTTTTTTTATTTGTTATTTTAGTACAAGAGCCATTCTCCATTCAGTGCAGCCCAAATATTTTTGTAACCAATTCTGGAAAGGTTCAATACATGAGGTTTTATATCAATAATTGCATGGGTTTGACCTGTACCTGATGACCAAGGTCCAAGGGTTATAATATTGCACTAAAAAACACTCTATTAAGCGTTATTATATGAAAATCTCACACATCATTCTCAAGAATCTTCTAATGAAATTGGTATATGATTGTCTCAAATATCACATTCGGGGGAAAATATAACGTTCGTGGATCACATTAACGCTCAATAACTACAGCATATTGGAGGTTCACATCATCAATTTCACACACACCAGGCAGTGATCAAAGGCTTGAATTTGCTGCCACCCCATCATGTTTTCATTGTCTGATATTGATAAGTGAAAAAAGAAAAACAATCTTTTCATACATAGAATTTCAACAGACACAGGTAGCCCCTTATCCAAATATTATTGCATTTCCTACTCCTATTTTATAATTGCTCAAGACTACTTAAAAGTGGTAGTATCTAATCAATTTTATTTATTTATTTATTTATTTTGGTATACATTTCAAACTGATCGGCAGCAGTGCTGAAAGGATCAGTGTACATTGAACATGAAAACATACATAGTATAAATAATATAATATAGCAATTGTTACATTCGCATTTAAATGAATTGGAACATGATCAAGATCCATTATTACAGCATATTGGAGGTCCACATCGTCAAATTCACACACCTGACACACTAGGCAGTGATCGAATACCTTGAACTTGCGGCCACCCCAGCATGTTTTCATTGTCTGCTAAGTGGAAACAGCAAGGAAAATCCTTTCACACTTTCACACTTTGTGGTAGGTGTGAAATGATTGACGGAGAAAATACCGGAAAAACAGCACAAACGCTCGTTTTCTCAAACCTCTAGTCTTGAAAAGAATGGAGGGAAAAAGACTCAATTTCTCAGTCACAGGTCAGAGAAAATAATGTACACACCAAGACAAAAAAAGAATCACCAGAAAGACTCCAATTTCTTGTTGACGGGACAGAATTGCAAGAAAGTTTCAAGAACTCAGTCACAGGTTGAATAAAGAACATGCAAAATCGTGAAAGGAATCAATTGAAAGAAAGGATAGAATTTCTCCATTACAAGTCAAAGAAAATACACACCAAGACAAAAAAAAAAATCACACAAAAGCCTCCAATTTCTTGATCATAAAAACAAATGCACAACCGAGATCATGAACAGAATCGCAACAAGAACTAGGTCACAGGTTAAATAAAGAACACACAAAATCATGAAAGGAATCGATTGAAAGAAAGATAGAATTTCACAATCGCAAGTCAAATAAAATACACAATGTCACAAGAATTTTAGAAAAAATTGCAAGAAAAGAGTCACAAGCTAGTCAAGTATGTAAAAAAAAAAAAGAATTACAAGAAATTCTCAAATTTCTCTATGTGACAAGTCAAATCAAATACACACATAGGAGGAAAAAATCAAGAAAAATCAATGAATTTCTTCCTTACGGGTCACAGATTCAAACCCCCTGCCAAGAATAACACTTTGAATTTTGAAAAGATGAGAAATGAGAAACGGTACTCTACAGAACAATCACAAGTAATTACACGCCCGATTACGTGCTTCTTCTCCCATGCAAAGTGGTTCTAAATGAATAGAGCAACGTAAATACCAAAGGCTGAACAACTTAACTTTACACCTTTACACCTCACTTTACTTCACGTGTATTACCAAAACACTTATTTCTTAAGCCTCCTGATTAGAATAACAATTAACATTTTGAAAAAGAAAAAAAAAGGAATTGCGGCGAAAAGGACAACAGAATACTCCTTCTAGCATGCAAAGTGGTTCTAGATTAATAGAGCAATGTCAATACCAAAGGCTACACAACTTAACTTGGTGCACCTCACTTATTTATCTACATACTGGTGTATTTTTACCCAAAAAATGATTTCTCAAATCTCAAGCCTCCTAGTTAGGATAACAATTCAACATTTTTAATGAAAAGTAAGTTAGATATTGTGGCCTAAAAATGATTTAAAGTTCCTTGCCTCCTTCTAGCAAGCTATTGGTTATAAATGATCGGCAACATCAAAACCAATTAAGTTGCACAACTTAACTGGAGGCACCTCACTTATCTATAGCATGTGCATTACCAGAAAACTTCTTTGTCAAGCCTCCTAGTCCTAGTTAGAATACCAATTCAATATTTTTAAGAAAGAAAAAAGAAACAAGGAACGTTTCGATAAAAAAAAACAATCTGGAGAATTACATGCCTGATTAGATGCATGATGATGAATACATACACTCAGGACACCTGACATAACACAGTGAGTAGATCAAAGGAGGGCTAAGAGCTTCACTCCAATACCCACCCCCCCCCCCCCCCCCCCCCCCCCCAATGATCCTAAGTTTTGAAAACACTCATATTTAGCCAAAAGGGATATCAACGAGCAACATATTTAAACACTAATTACTTTTAAAAACCTATACAAAAACAAAGAAACAAAATAAATAACAAATCTCCTTCCTACAGCATAATATACAGCACACACTGATAAACAATGGTCTGATTAACATTATTCTATCATACATTTAAATAATACAATTATTATAGCAAATTAATGTAATAATGTGTAACATTTCTTATTCTCAAAAACAAAACAAAAACATCTTATCCAAATCATATGGGCTGAATCATATGGGCCAAATGAACAATATATAATATGTTCTTATTATATCAAAATGACCCAGATCATAACCACATCAAGCATCAAATAAGAAAATGGAAAAATAAAAATGAAAATGTTTCTGAAGATAGTCACTCACCAATTTCTGCTGAAACCGAACCAAGAAACAGCATCCAACAACTCCGGTAGCAGGTAGTTTCTCCCGATTCCCAAACTCCGCGCTACAAAGTGAAAAGATGCGCAAAAGGAAAGATATCCAATAATGTCTTGCAACTAACTCCTGAATCCGCAGATTATTATATAAATCCTTTCGAATTCCCTTCAGAGAAATCAAATTATTCAATGATTTCTGAAGAAAATGGTAGTAAAATCCTTGCAGAGGCACTGCAAAATTGATGCACTCTCACACAGTGTTCAGTGAGTGTGTGTGGACTAAACACTGCTTCAAATTCACATTGTAATATGCATAATGCACAATTCATTGATATGATGTGTGTGTGCATTGGAGTGTGACTCCATGTGCTTTGTGTGTGCGATTGTGTGAATAGGGAGTGTGTAGTGAATAAAGAGTGCCCTGTGTATTGTGTGTAAAGTGCGCTATCCCTACTGCACTGTGTATCGCAATGTGTATAGGTATAATTGTACGCAATCTATGCATGGTGAACATGTGCTTTGTGTGCTACTACAACAGTGTGGGGGCGTGGCTTGTAATACAAACAATACTGCTGATTGGTTGGATTCACATGGCTAACTAGATGTGGGCGGAGCCTAGCTAAAACTATCAACCAATTAGCATGCTACAAGTGTATTAATAGAGAAAGTGTTAATTAACCTCAGGAATTAAAAAAGGGTTACATTTTACAAACTGATACTGTTTTAAATATAGTCACATTTCAGAGCAACATTCTGAAAGACTTTTATGGCATTATTTGTTACAGGAAGAACTGGTATGGCAACAATGTCACAACATCCTTGATAAATATGCTGTATATTAGTTTATGACTATAAAACCATAATATGTTTGCTTGATTTACAACAACAAAAAACCCTGAACATATATAGATAATCAACCCCTTCAAAACTAACTAATTTTGGTGTTACATGCATTCTCAATACTTCTACTTCTACTTCTACTTGGGTACTCGACAGGGTCCATCAGTCAGGACGTAGAGTCGAGGGGAACCGGTGAGGTGTCCCATTAATTGCCGATTGAGGCAACTGCTCCCGCAAAGGCTCCTAATGATGTAGAAGCCAAGATATTATTGGGGAGCGCAATAGATCTCAGCCAGAGTATTTTCGGGACCAGTCTGGACTGGGTTAACACACAGAGGACCATGCTCCAGACCGCATGGCCTTGAGATTGTAGTGAATATGTGAAGTTCTGTAATAATATTGACTAGTCTTAATTGGTAACATTAAATCTACAATTTAATCATTGAAGGAGGCAAAGAAAGGAGATAAAAATCTTTGTGTTCTTAGAATGCAACACCAAAGTTTCATGGAACGGCAAAGAAAAACAGACAATCACACATTAGTCACCCATAAGGTGAATGTCTTTGTATGAAGGATCTTCTCATAAGCGGCTTATATTAGGCACTTATAGTAAAAACACTATTTGATTTTTCTTATAAATAAGCATGCTCTCCTGCTTGCAACAAAATTGCTGTGCCTCAGGTATTCTTTAAAAATGTATAAAACCGTCAAATAAAAGCAAGAACAAAACTAAACCTAATTTTCTTTCTTTATTTATTTTATTTATTTATTAAATTATTATTTATTATTATTATTATTATTTTATTTATTTATTTTTTTTTGTTGGGGGGGGGGGGACTACTTTTCAAGCTTGACTGCAGGAAAACAGATTTCTAAAATTTGTTCTGCATTGAATTCTAAACAAATTTACGGGGGGGGGGGGGGGGCTCTTTTATGATTTTTCAGGGGCTCTTTATGGGGCTTAATCACCTTGAGCCCCCTGTATTTTTTTCAACTGAACAAAAGTGCTTTTGCAGCGATTTCTGTATGATGCAGGAACTCCATGTTCACTTTAAGAAACTTTAAGAAATTTGGGAGCACGACTACATTCTTGATACAGTCAAGGTCCATACAAAGACTGCCGAGTAGAGAAATCCCAAGAAACTTGGGCTGAAAGAATAAACATCGCTGCATAAATATTGACAGGAGACAGAGCAAAGAGGTTTAGAGATACTTGTGTATACTCAGTAGTGACCTCCTACTACAGTGTTGGTTTTTTAGCTTTAAAGCTAAATAGCAGCATTGGGAAAGATATCAAAAGCATGTGTTTTGGCTCAACTAATCGATTAATATTCTTTAAATAGGACTAAAAAGTTTAATTTAGTAATATCTGAACCTCAACGTTGTAAAATTTGTAATTTCTTTTCAATTTGTTCATTTAATGAAGGAAATATTTGTAGAAAAACCAGCTATTAAAAACTTTCTGTTATCTTACCAACCTGCTCCTTCCTAACAATAATTCAAACCAAACTAAAATTAGGAAAGCATTTTTTATTCTAATAGGTTAAACAAGTTCTTACAAGTTTGTATGGTGCAAATGCATGAACAAGCTTTTAAAGTGCACTGTACTAAGACCAAAGACCAGTAAAAGCCATGCTTTGGCTGAGCATTTCAACATTGTGTACACAAAAATGACCTCTAGACACATTGTTTGTATAGCTTTAAAGGAGAAAATAATATAATTTGGCCTCTTTTGCCATAGAGAGATTAAGAATTCTTTTTTAAAAAGTACCACAGAACCATAAGGTGAGAAAAGACCATGAGATTAGCAGGTGTTGTTGCATTGTGGTTAGGGCACATGCCAACAAAAGCCTCAAATCAACAACCCCTAGGTTCAATTAGCCCTTAGCCAAACATTTAGGCCATTATTGCTCTGAAAGCACTGGTCCCGAAAACTCTTGAATATTCTTGGGCTGGGGTCTATAGAGAATATACAAAACTCAAATCAATTTGAAGGGGTTAAAATTTAACAAGGGTTATATCCCTTTCTTTTTAGCAGAAACATGTATACAAAGACCACTAGAATACAAAGATGTGATATTTGTATCAAAGTATTGAATTAAAGCAGATGGTCTTTACAGACAGGTGGTTTTAATACACAGGTAGTAATTATGCTGAGAGTTCTTTATTGGTAGAGAGCACTAAGTAGACCATTAGCCCACAGGCAAAGTCAATGTTAGTGTTGAGAGGAAAAGGGGGATAACTACTGAGAAACCAGACAGATGTAGAAACTAAGCTAAAGGCCCGGTCACATATGACCCAATATCGTTAACGGACGCCCGACGAATAGAACATTTTCGAAATCCAATTATCCAGTGGTGAAAGTCGTCTCCATTGAATCATGCACAAAGCATTCCGCCGGATAGAACAACGTACGTACATCTACTGACAAGAAACGAACGCATACGAACGGATTGAAAATGTTGCTCTCCGTCAGGCGTCCGTTTACCTTATCCAGTGATATGTGACCAGGCCTTAAGCAAACATTGCCATTAGACCAACTGATAGATACTGAGAAATGCAAGCTTACTGAACTTTGCCATTAGACTAATAAAAGTCAATACCACTGGCTCCACATCTAAGACTTTATGAGCGATGATGATTGCTGGCAACAATCAAACGGGCAAAGCTTCTTTCTCATACTTTGATCTGATTCGCTTTTCACACCAACTTTGTTGATATATATGACGCTGATAAAATAGTCTAAAGTAGTAAAGATGCGACCATTAATATAGGGCAATTCCGCTGATATGAAAGGCATAAATAAATGTAAAAGACTGCTGAAAACTGCTTATCTGCTATAAAGGCAAGTGTAATCATATTAGTCAAGAGCTTTCAAATCTAGCAGATCCTTCGTCTTGAAAGGAATACTAGATAATTTGTTCCTTCATTTACTGGCCCTCCAGAGCAGAAGGCAGAGCTTCCCTTTGATCCGTTGATACTGGTCCGCAATGATAGCAAATCTCAGGGATTTATGTGAATCCACTCTGCATTTGCACAAAAATGTACAGATTTACTGCTACTGTCCATCACCCTGATTGTATATAGTGAAAATAAAATATTATCAACTTCATGTGACGCTGATGAAATAGTCTAAAGATGGGACCTTTTATATAGGTCGATTCCGCTGATATGAAAGGCATACTGGATAATGTGTTCCTTCTTTTTCTGGCTCTGAGTCCAGAGCAGAAGGCAGAGCTTCTCTTTGATCCATTGATACTGGTCTGCAATGATAGCAAATCTCAGGGATTTATGGGAATCCACCTTGCATTTGAACAGGAATCTGCAGGCCTACTACCACTGTCAATCACCCCCCAAAAAAAGACTCGAGTGAAAATACAATATTATTTTTGCTTTAATGGTGGCAGTATTAACATCTGCTGTCATGTACCAATTAGTGAAGGCTTAAATTAATGCCAACACCATCAATATTACTTCATGTTTCCGATTTGTTTGATTTGAAATTCACCTCATTGATATTGTATTCTTTCCTTTGCTAAATATATCTTTGGCTATTATTTTGGGAAATAGAAATGAAATTTACACATTCACTAAATGTTTTATAAATTCCATTTTTATATAACTAGGCATACAGTCACATAATTATCCTCCCTATTTCAATGTGATTACACTCCCTGGGGAGCATTCCCACTAACACAGTAGCAATCCACACAATCAGGAACCAAACTTACAGGTAAATCCTCCCCCACATCATGTCAGAAACTGGGAGGATTGTTAGTAAACAAAAATAGGGCTAAAGTGTTTATTTTTAAGTCATGGTTTGTTTGGAGAGATGAAATCAGATCACTTGCTGTTACACTCCCCGGGGAGCATTCCCACTAACACAGTAGCAACCCATACCATCATAAACCAAACTTGCAGGTAAATCCTCCCCTACATCATGTCAGAAACTGGGAGGATTGTTAGTAAACACCAGTAGGGCTAAATTGAAATAGTCTATTCAAAAAAGTAATGGTTGTTTTGAGAGATGAAAAAGAACGCTTGCCGTTAGACTCCCTGGAGAGCATTCCCACTATTACACAGTAGCAACCCATACCATCATAAACCAAACTTGCAGGGCTTGCAGGACTTGCAGGACTGTTAGTAAGAATCGGTAGGGCTAAAGTGTTTTTTCAAAAGTCATGGTTGTTTTAAGAGATGAAAAAGAACATGTTACATTCCCTAGGGAGAATTCCCACTAACACAGTAGCAACCCACACTATCAGGAACTGAACTGGCAGGTAAATCCTCCCCCACATCATGTCAGAAGCTATGAGGATCGTTATAAACATCAATAGAGCTAAAGACAGTGAAATAGTCTATCAAAATAATCATGGTCACACAAGCCTTGGTATGTCAATGGAAATGTTGCACATAACAAATGAGCTGTACTGTTATTATCGTTATCATCATGACAGTTCATTTTAATTGCAGAAATTAATACTGAAATAAATTTTTAGAACATTTAAAGGTTAATAAATCCTCAGTCACAGATTTTTCATGAGGTCTATTAAAATAGTCATGGTTTGTTTGGAGAGATGAAAACAGAACACTTACCATATTTGTCGGTGTATTTACCGCTCCGGTGTATTAACCGCACCCCTAAACAAATTTTTTTTTAAAGTGCGGTTAATACGGTCGTGTATTAACCGCACCCTTTTTTTTTTTTTTTTTTTTGAAAAAAGGTGCGGTTAATACACCAGCAAATACGGTACATACACTCCTCAGGGAGCATTCATACTCAAAGCCCACCTGGCCCCCACCCCATCAACAACTTAGTTTATGGTTTAATCCTCCCCCATATCAAGCATAAAGGAGGGATGTCAAAATCTGGGGATTGTTTAGTAAACATCAGTAGAGTTAATTGAAATAGTATATCACAAAAGTCATGGTTGTTTTGAGAGATGAAACAGGACACTTGACGTTACACTCCCTGGGGAGCATTCCCACTCAAAGCCCACCTGTGACCCATAACCATCTGAACTTGTGGGGGCTAACCCTCCCCACCCATATCATGCTCATGGTCATATTTTGCAAAGTAGTAATAATAACTCCGGGTTTGACACTAGCACTTGCCCATTTGCCCGGGGCAAGTAAAATTGGTATCGGGCAAGTAAAATCTCATGAATGGCCTGGTTTAGTTGCCCGATTGGGCAGCTAACATTTGTGTTCAACTACCAAGAGAAATATGTAATTCCTTACAGCAGCACACAGATATTTGTTTGGTTTAACATTGCTTTTGTAAATGTACTCTTCGGGCAAGTCAAATTGGACAAATGTTGATTTTGTTGCCCACATGGGTAAGTGGAAAACAAAGATAGTGTGGAGTCCGGCATTATGCAAGTTTATATTCAATATGCTTTCCATGTTAATCGTGTACTCAGGGGTTAATATTAATTCTTGCTTGACTCATGAGCCTTGATACACATTGGAAATATGTGCTGTATCATCATGATACGTATCATTGTGACATTGGGCTATTTAAATTGTAATGAGTGTTGATATTTCAATGTAAATGTTACAGGTAATAAATACTTGGTACTGTTATAGTTCTTATCATCCTGACATAAGGGGGGTGTTTCACAAAGATCCTAAGTTGAACTTAACTCTAAGTTGGACTTTAAGATTATGGAAAGCCATTAGTTTCTTTGAAACATTTTTGCCAAAGTTCTTTTAAAAGGCATAAAATGTTGATTCAAATTATATATATTTTCCATTATCAAAGAGATTTTATGTTCTTGATGTAACATTAATGAAAAGTCTAAAATACTTGAATTTTCGCCTTGTAATTCCAAGGCTACAAATGGCTTACCATACTTTTTAAGTCCAACTTAGAGTTAAGTTCAACTTAGGATCTTTGTGAAACACCCCCAGGCTTTTATTTAATATGCCTTGATACGTCCATGGTAATGTTGCACATAATAAATAAGCTGTACCGTTATTATCATTATCATCATGACATAAGTTCAGTTTAATTGCAGAAATTAATACTGAAATACATTTTTAGAACATTTGACGTTTTATAAATCCTCAGTTCATGCAGTTCTGGATCAAGGTTAAGGAAGATTTGTTGACTAACTTTCCCAGATTTACTACTGAAAATGATTCATGACACTTCATCCAAAATAGTTACCTGTGACATGTTCAAGGCATGTCTCAAAACTAGTTTAATTTGCAATGAAAATGGATGAAAGTATGGGGGTGGGGATGAGGGTAACTCTGCGTAATACACTAACGTGAAACTTATCGTAACTTAACGACTGTAGGAAGCGCACAGAAGGGAACTAGGCGGATGTTAGGCTTTGGTCGGATCGAACTTCAAATTTTGCTAGATACTAATACCGTTTTACCACATTTTGGTCGGAAGCGGATAGAGATACGCTGCAGTGGGACTACCCCATTAGAAGCGGATCTAATTCCAGTTCGAGGATGAATTCATGAGTCATAGTGAAGCTTTCCAACTTGAGACAGATTTACCTGAAAATACCATAAATAGGTGTTGCTAATTACTGACTTTACCTAGACTCCTCTTAAAGATAGCATCAAGAACTGGTATGATTGCTGTATTTTTTGGGTTAAACTGTGATATGTACTCTTTCGCTGTCACATATTGAATATCGTCAGTTGAGAAAGAGGTGCATACATGCATGTCATCTATTGTACTTTGGAGATAAACATCTTTAAAGTTTGAGAGCCATTTAGAAACCAAGTTTTAACTCTCTCATATTTTTGTAGTAATATTCCAAAATTGATAAATTATCTAACAATTTGGTAATCGGGAAGGTACCTACAAAATAGTATGCAGATTTTAATCTTGCTGAAATATGATACATAAATATGGTACAATTTTCATGGGATTCCCTGAGATTTATTTGAAATCTATCAACAAGAACTCTAGATCACCTTACACATTTTATATATCTTATATTACCTATGAGCACTTGCTGAGGGTCTCCCCTGTGCGTGAGTAATGTGACGGGTTCGTCATGATGCAATTTACAGGTTAACCTGATAGACAATTTGATCCGCAGATCAAAAGGGTGATTTATAAAATGCCCTTGAAAAGTTTAAACAGTGCCATATGACTGGTTCAACAGGAACTGAATATTACAATGGATGACACGCTATACCTGAGAGAATAAAGGAGGGGGTGTTTCACAAAAATCCCAAGTCGAACTTAACACTAAGTTGGGACTTAAACATTATGGAAAGCCATTTAGCATCTTTGTAAAAATTGTTAAATGAGTTCTTTAAACAGGCCTACAACTCTGATAAAAATCATGAACATTTTCTTTTATCAAAGAGACTTCTAGTATGTGAATTTCTTTGGAAAGTTTCAAATAATTTGCATTTGGGCTCTTGAATATGTTTGAATTCCGAATGGCTACAAATGGCTTTCCATAATTGTTAAGTCCAACTTAGTGTGAAGTTCAACTTGGGATCTTTGTGAAACACCCCCAGAGGATAACTCATAATCTCTTTTTATAGTTTTGCAGCAGCATTGTATGAATAATACATCTAATATCAAAGAGTTTAAAGGTACTACATATCATTGTGGGGGGGGGGGGGAGAAAGGGGGAGGGAGGGGGGGGGGGACCACATCAAAACCAAAGTGAAATATCAGCACTCATATGCATAATGTAATGGTCTGGTAAATAATAAAAGCGCTGAAATTTGTCGGACTGTTTGAAAACAGACTTGCAGAGGATGCAATAATTTCACAAGGTCTTTGGGATAATTAGCAGTTAGGTATGCCTAAATACACTGTCTACCAGTCAGGTAATGAACTAAATTGAATGGGGCTTGACCAGTCTGTAATTTTCTCTTTCCAAGTAATCAAAAAATTACTCAGATATAATGATTTCTTTCAATGGAGGGATTCATCCCCGTCTATTACTGATCCCAGCACTCCACAACTCAATTCTTCAACAGGAAAATGTTTTCATTGTGTAACTGTTGGCAGGGGCTAGTACATGTACCGTATTTGCTGGTGTATTAACCGCACCTTTTTTCAAAAAAAAGAAAGAAAAAACTAGATGGATCTTCAATTGCGCGCAATCGAAAATTATGCCTCCGCTATCACGCGATTTTAATATGCCCAAATTAACATGCACTGATTTAATTTTTCTTATATTTTGAGTCCTGTGACCTTGACCATATGATCCCAATCTTTGATGGCTCCCTAAAAAACAGTCAGGTACCAAGTTTGATTGAAATCTGACATTTAGTTCTTGAGATTTTGGTATCACAAGCTTTTTTGCATGTATAATGAGTCCCGTGACCTTGACCTCAACCTCATGACCCCAACATTTTATGGCTACGTTGACTCTTTATGATACAGGTACCGAGTTTGATTGAAATCTGACATTCAGTTCTTGAAATTTTGCAATTACAAGCCATTTTCGCATACATATTGAGTCATGTGACCTTGACCTCATGACCCCCCAAATCTAATCAGATCAGTGGCACCCCGATATGTACACTCATACCTAGTATGTAATTGATCCGTCAACCGGTTCTTGAGATATCGCAAGAACGAGGCATTTTTGCACATACATTGATTCCTGTGACCTTGACCTTTGTCCTCATGAACCCCAAAATCTAATCAGATCATTGCCACCCCAATATCTACACTACTACCAAGTTTGAATTTGATCCGTCAACCAGTTCTTGAGATATCGCGAGAACGAGGCATTTTTGCATATATATTGAGTCCTGTGACCTTGACCTTTAACCTCATGAACCCCAAAATCTAATCAGATCATTGCCACCCCAATATCTACACTAATACCAAGTTTGAATTTGATCCGTCAACCAGTTCTTGAGATATCGCGAGAACGAGGCATTTTTGCATATATATCGAGTCCTGTGACCTTGACCTTTGACCTCATGACCCCTAAAATCTAATCAGATCATTGCCACCCCAATATCTACACTAATACCAAGTTTGAATTTGATCCGTCAACCAGTTCTTGAGATATCGCGAGAACGAGGCATTTTTGCATATATATTGAGTCCTGTGACCTTGACCTTTGACCTCATGACCCCTAAAATCTAATCAGATCATTGTCACCCCAATATGTACACTCATACCAAGTTTGAAATTGATCCGTCAACTGGTTCTTGAGATATCGCGAGAACGAAAACGGGACGTACGGACGGACGTACGGACGGACGTACGGACGGACGGACGGACGGACGGACGGACAACCCGAAAACATAATGCCTCCGGCCACTTCGTTGGCGGAGGCATAAAAAGGGGGTGCGGTTAATACACGACCGTATTAACCACCATTTTTTTTTTTTTTTTTTTTTTTTTTTTTTTTTTTTTTTAGGGGTGCGGTTAATACACCGGAGCGGTTAATACACCGACAAATACGGTATTGGTTCAATAAAATTTGTCAAAAACTCTATGATGACCATCCCTTTTCTACATTCTAGATATAGCCAGCTTGTACATGTGTATGGAAAAATCCTAAACTTTGATTGTCAATTTCAACTTTATTCCAGAAGGGGTGCATCCCTCTTGATTCCTACTCCCCCCTCCCCCCTATCCCCACCATCCACAACCAAAACTCCATTACTTCACCAACAGCATACATTTTACACTGCCGACCTGTGAGCAAGTGCAGTGTACGTACATGTATCCTGGTTGTATCAACTTTGGAAAAAAACAGTCAACAATTTCAGGAACTGAATTGTTAATTCCTATTTTTGATCCTGTAGGGTGTACACCCCTCTCTATTCCCCCTACCCCATCCTCCACCCCGAAAAAAAAAACACACACACACACACACACGCATACAAGTCTCAAATAATATCATTTTTCACAAACACAAATCTACAAGCAAGTACACATGTAAATGGTTGTATCAACTTTGGAGAAACTAAATTCAAGACCTCGATTGTCAATTCTCATTGTCAGTCCTGCGGGCCGGGGTTTACCCCGCTCTCTATTTTTTTGTTCCAATCCTTCCATCCTCCTCATCTTCGTAAACTTGATGCGTTGCGGTTAGCTCTCTGCGTGGGTCTAATTACCCCTGACGCTTGCTCCTTAGTATGGTGTTACTCCCAATTTCCTGTCCCTCGCCCCCTTAGTCCCAACTCTACATGATGGCGTTGGTTAACCCCCCTAGTCCCATCTGTACATGATGGTGCTTGTTAACCCCCTTAGTCCCATCTGTACATGATGGTGTTTGTTAACCCCCCTAGTCCCATCTGTACATGATGGTGTTTGTTAAACCCCTTAGTCCCATCTGTACATGATGGTGTTTGTTAAACCCCTTAGTCCCATCTGTACATGATGGTGTTTGTTAACCCCCCTAGTCCCATCTGTACACGATGGTGCTTGTTAACCCCCCTAGTCCCATCTGTACACGATGGTGCTTGTTAACCCTCTTAGTCCCATCTGTACATGATGGCGTTTGTTAACCCCCCTAGTCCCATCTGTACATGATGGTGTTTGTTAACCCCTTTTCAGTCCCACTTGTTAAAAGCCATGTTGTATTTGTTCCTTGGCCTCAATAATACTAAGGAGATTTTTCTTGGGATTGTTTGTCAAAACTTTCATAACAGCATGATATGGTGATGGTATGGTAGGTTTACCCTCTTAAACCCCACATGATATATACTGTGTTGGTTTTGGTCTGTGGCAACGAAAGCTATTTCATGGGATTAAATAAAAACATATTAATACGGCAAAAATTAACATTGCGCTGATTTTTAAATTTTTTTTAAATTTATTTTTGTTTGTGCTATAACTTTCCAGTGGATGATTAAACACATAAATTACTGCGTAAATATCTCTTTTAATGAATGGGAAATAACCAAACACAACAAGGTATGTTAGAACTACTACAGTTCTGAGTAAGTTTTGTGGAATTGGACAATGTCCAAAAAATAAAATCACTGCAAGATGGCAGTAATTAACACTTTCAGTCCCACGGCCCTAAAGAACAACACCATTACCGGTATAAAGCTTTGCTAATGGTGCGAGATAAAGAGGGTTATATTATATAGCAGGACATCCTTAATCCATGTTATTGCTACTGGGGTATCCAATTACATGTAGGTGTAAATCCCCTCCCACAAACCATGGAGATTATGAAGACCCATCTCAAACTGAACCACAAAGTTACACAACCTTTTTAGTATAATCCAGGGCTGGTGATTATTTTATTTGTAAGGGAGATCTACATTGAGTTTCAATATGAATTTAAATTAGATTAATCAATCAAATTAATTTTAACCATTTTCATAGTTAATATGCTATCCAATTACATGTAGGTGTAAATCCCCTCCCACAAACCATGGCGATATGAAAACCGCAAAGCAAACTATATGGTTCAAAGTCACAAAACCTTTTTTTAGTATAATCCTGAGCCCCGTGTTATTAAGATTCACGATTAATCATACAAATAATCAATGCATTGTATGACCAATCAATTGACTGTACACTACATGTATAATGAATCTTTCTGTTTAGGGGCCCAGGTATGTTTAATAACATTTTTGAGAGGGTTATTTAAGGTAAATTGATATTTTAATTAATAAATCAATTACATTTCTTTAGACACTCTATGTTGGTTTCATTCCATTTTAATAAGGGCTATTTAAAATGAACCGATCCTTGTTATAATCAATTTATAAAATGGTCTACCCGGGAGCCCAAGTACCGTAAAACTCTGTGTATAAGACGCACTTTTTTCCCGTCAGAAAATTTTCAAAGTGGGGGGTGCGTCTCATACACAGGGGGGGGGGGGGGGGACACCTTGTAGTCATGTTGAATGTGTATAACACATGGTTTAGGGTATGACAAGAACTTACAGTCAGTTGTAGCATTCAGCTAAATATACCTTTTTCTCACACACAAAATATTGGTTACAGATGTAAAAATTGCAAGTTTATTGAGCAGTAATACTGCTGCTAATGAATATTCATACATTCATGAGCAGCAGTACTAATTAAATATGCAATTTTCTAACCAGTGGTTATAAATTTTGCTTATAATTAAAATTAGTTAGTAGTAAATTTAGAAAATTGCATTATATTTAGTGAGTATTGGTGCTCATGAATATTCATGAATATGAATATGAATATTTATGAGCACCAGTGTTAAGTACTGCTCAATAAATGTGCAATTTGTGTACTAACCACTATTTTTATGTGAGAAAATGATGTTTGATGAATGCTACATTCAACATTAAGCTATTGTCATGCCATAGACCAGTAGTAATAAGCATTCCAACATCACTTCAGGGTCTTTAAAAAAAAAATACAGGGTGTCCAAAAAACAAAAAAAATATCTTTTTTTTTTTTTTTTTGCTGTGAAAGTTGGGGGTGCGTTTTATACACGGGTGCGTCTTATACACGGAGTTTTGCGGTATTTAAAATGAACCAACCCTTGTTATAATCAATTTATAAAATGGTCTACCCGGGAGCCCAAGTATACAAGATAAAAAAAACCCACCATATTCAAAATGAACATACAGAATACGAAATTGTACAGAAATTAAAATGCATTGATCAGTATAAATCCTCTCATTGATTCCTTGAGATGTTGTTGATCATATGCGCAGAAATATAGGCGTCCTCGCTAACAAATAGCGTCTTTTGAAAAATGCATCCCTATAATCGCACATAATTGCACATTTCCTTGCAAACATACCCCCCATGTAACGTTACATCACATTGGTTTCCTTGAGATGCATGGTTATGTCGGTAGGTACTTTTTTTAAAATCTCTAAGCTCTCATCGCTCCCTCTTTCACTCTCCCCTCCTTCATTATCTAAATATTTTGTCTACAAATTGTTGTTGTTGTAATAAGTCTCTAAACAGGGTAGGAAATATACGAGGGCGATTTTGCCCCCTAATTTTTTTTGAAAAACCTCTTAAATTCAGTAGTTAATCGTTAATAACTTGTTCAAACTACAATGCATTAGGAGACTCATCCTTTTTACTTTCCCTCATTCAGATTTGAATTTCTATCAACACATTTATACATTTTCACAGCCTGCCTTTCTGTTTCGCATTCCCTATTTATCTCTCCTATCTGTCTATCTCTCTCATCTCTTTATTGTCATATTTTCTCTCCTCATGTATTTACCGTAAATCTCTGTGTATATATACACAGAAATTTACTGTATATCTTTCTCCCCCTCTCTCTCTAATTTTCACATTTTCATAACATTTCCTGTACATTAAGTCTTCTTATCTTTCTTTCTCTCTCTCTCTCTCACTCTTCCTCTCTATCCATCTCTCTCTAATCTTCCCAGGGTTCAGTAAAAAGAGACATGCTTCATGTCATCACAGGAAATCACCATTATTACAGTCTTCATGAAAAGAGATACAAAAGACTCTTAGAACTTCTTCTTCTCTTCTCCCCATTCTAAGCGCTCTAAAGCATTACGTGATCTCGTTTCCTCCTTCTCCGATTCCAAAATCTAATTCGTTTTTTGCACAATCCCAGATCTGCAGATGTTGTTTACAGTCCTCTGGTCCCATCGCACAAAAACTAGGACTATGATCAAATCAAGCATGAGTCTGAAATGCTCTCCTCTCATTGGTCAAAAGTGGACAAATTATTTGATCTAACCAAGCAAATCGTATTTGTGTAACAGTTCCCAGGTCTGAAATCAACAAGGACACATTTTGAACTCCTCATCACACAAAAATTACATCCTTGATCGAATGAAGCATGAGTCTAAAATGCTATGTTGTGATTGGCCAGAAGTGGGCCTATTTCTTGAATCAGTCAAGCGCATCCTCTTTGTGTATCAGGTCTGAAATAAACACCTTGGTAACTTGTGGAGTCCTCATCACACAAATTACAACCTTGATCGAATGAAGCATGAGTCTGAAACGATCTCTTCTGATTGGTCAAATGTGAGTCTATTCTTAATCCAATCAAGCAAATCTCCTTTGTGCAACTGATCCCAGGTCTGATTTATGGAGTCCTCTCACAAAATAGAAGACCTTGATCGGCTCAAACATGAGTCTGAAAATGCTCTCTTCTCATTGGTCAAAAGTGAGCCTATTTCTTGATACGATCAGGCATATATTTTTTGTGCAACAAGTCCCAGGTCTGAAATCAAACGTGGAGTCCTCACACAAAAGATGGGGACCTTGGCGATGTGAAGAGCTAGCAATTATCTGGACACTGACTTATCTGTTAAACGGATATGATGTGGCTGGCTTGCAATGTTCACTAAATTGCTTGTAAACATGAATGGATGAGTGTACAATGTACGAACAGTGGTGTAGCGTGGTCTGTCTGATCGTGGGCACACCCTATGATTTTTTTTGTTTTTTTTTCTCAAAAATTGCCCCGTTATGTTCTCTATTGTTTTTTCAAAATTATTTGGGGCACTTGCCCCCCCCCCCCTCCCCCCCCCCCCCCCCCCCCACTAGCTATGCCACTGAGTATGAATGTATGAGTCATAAGGGCAGATGGAAGGGTGGATACAAAATCAAGAGATGAAGATCTTGAATGTGTGGAGTCTTGCGTGAAAGGATATGATGTGGCTGGCTTGCAATAATCGCTACAAACATTTCAAAGTGAATAGGTTAATAAAGTGAATCAATATGTGAATTGTATTTAAGATTAAAAGATGGATACACATTTAAAAGATAAAGATCTTGAATGTGTAGAAAGACAATTCTTGTATGGATACTAGCTTATTTGTAAGAAATATAGGATAAAGAGTTGGCTAGTAAAATAAACAATTTTACTTTACTTTACCAGAAAGCAGGCTTAAATCTTGTTTTAACTGTTTATAAAAAAAATTTAAAATCCATCACAAATAAAATGTCATCAGATACCATCACCTAATTATCAAAACAAAAAAGAATGAACATTTATTTCTTGAGCACAATCATTTTTAACCAGACATCATAAAGGCATATCACAAGTACATCATAAAAGCAAGTAATGTAATTCAATCCAAACATACAGTATTTCATGCAGAGATATGCACTTTTTCAAAGCTGCTACCTGAAACTTTAAACAAATAAATCTTCCAATATTACAACCACGTGCAAATACCAGCGTATCCATATCGGCACATGGGAAAAATCATGTATCATATAATATAAACATACACAGCAAGTTAGTATGTAATCTGGAAGCTTCAAAAGGCCCGGTCACATATCACCGGATAGCGTGAATGGATGTCCGACAGAGAGTAAAATTTTCAATCCGTTCGTCTCCATTCGTATCTAATGTTTCTTGTCCGTTCCTTGTCAGGCGATGTAGGTTGTTCTATCCGGCGGAAAGTTATGTGCAAGAAGCAATGGAGACGACTTTCACCACCGGATAATTTGATTTCGCAAATGTTCTTTTCGTCTGGCATCCATTTACGCTGACCGGTGATATGTGACCGGGCCTAAACATACCATATTTGAGGCTCCTTGATATTGTTGGTTGAGAAAGAGAAGGGCGCTAAGTCACTTTTTGTACTTTGCAGAAAATCGTTTTTACGGTTTGAAAGCCACATATAATTACCAAATTTAGTTCTTTTATAATTGATAAATTATAAAATTTCTCAAATTAGACACAATTATCATCTTCCAAGGAAGGGAAAGAGAAGAGGAAGGCGAAAGAAAAGATGGAGAGATGAACTGACATCATACATGCGAACGGCCGCGTGGCCCAGGATAGCAAGAGATAAAAGAGAATGTCCAACGTCTGGATGAACTATAGCCTGGTAGATAGATAGATAGATAGTCAGATAGATCATCTGAACAATTTGCATCATGTAGAGGAGGCTCCAACTTACATGGTGGTACACCTAACTCAATTTAGCAAAAAACAAACTAAATGCCCTTTTCACTCTCACCCCACGAGTTTATATGATACATTCTTTTTGGAAACTAGATGCCCGTACACAGACTCGAGAAAATCCCCAAAGACTAATTGTCCCTTTATCCTGGGGTAACTACCTGTCTGAGATCTATTAGCATGCTCCTGTCAGAGTCAGGACAAATCTGGGAATGTTAGAAATATGAATCCACGATAAACTACTGCAAGCCATCAAAAGTGGTGATAGAACGGTTACTAGATTTTTAATAGGTAAAATATGGATTATAAATTTATCATTGACAAAGCTGAAAATGTTTAAAATTTGAATCTAAGATATACAATGATCTTCATAGAGAGGGGAATAAAAAGTTATTGGATAATTGGGTAACATTGATGAATATGAGTTATACACTATTGACTGATCTCATAAATGTTAGAAATATTAATCTATGATATACAATAATTCTCCCAGAGTGATGCATGAAAAAAAAAAACTTAAATTGTTTATTTTCAAATTAGTAAAATATGGATAGTAGCTATTGACAGATCTGCCCCGCCAGATCTGCCCTGAAAAAGTCTGAAATATGAATCCAAGATCTACAACAATCCCTCCAAAGTGTTGAATGAAAAGCTACTGGATTTTGTCCTAAATCAAATTGGTAAAATACGGATTACCAATTGACAGACATGCATCATCCCTCCCAGAGTGGTGAATGAAAAGTTACCAGTTGGAAAAAAGGGCAAAATTGGCAAATTGGTAAATAGGGATTAGAAATTATTGACAGATGTTTCTGGACATGCAAAACTAGGTTAAGGTTAATATTTTATCAAGAACTGCCTCCATAATCAGTCTTCAACATTTACCTGTTCCCTGCTAGATTTTGCAATCCCCATAATGATTAATGTTGCCTGAAGTGACCAAACTGGCTAACCCACAAGAATCTCTATCTGTCTAGTGGTTCTTTCGTGTTTGATTGTTCCCCCCTTACTAAAACCCCTACTTAATAAAAAAATATTTATTTGCGGTGACGTCCTGATGTTGTCCGGATGAGATCCTACACCGTTTCTATTAAGAAGCTCCAATCGGGATAACATCAGGATGACATCGGGGTGAGATTCCCCCTAGTCGGGTCAGGGTGATAGCGCGGTAACGTCCGGACGACATCCTGATAAACCGTCTATAAGACGCGTGCGAAACGTTACCCGGGTAGAAGACGCCCCAGCTGTTCGCAGTGATGAGGGAGGTGCGGTTGTTATGGTAACCTACCCGAGTGAGGATTTTGCGGATGCTAGATTAAGAATGGGTCCGAAGGCTCGCCGCGTGTTTTACGACCTGACCCCCTACTGTTTCTCATCCACATGTCGCTCGGGTAACATCGAGGTGAGGTTTATTTTTCCCAATTAAGAAGGGGTTTAATAGAACATGTTTGAAAACAGCTTTGGTTTTTCAAAATTTGTCTTTGTTATTGAGATTAATTTGAAACTTGAAGTTAAAGGGGACCACCAGGCAAAGAACAACACATAATGATATGTTTTGGTACCGTTTTGTGATATCAAATAGATACCCAGCATGTTGCAAAGGGTTGTGCCGCATTCATAAACAATGCAATTAATTACCACCACTTACGGAACCAGTATTATTTCATGGTTCCGTACGAGCCAAATATTTGCGAGTGCGCCAATTCTATTCACATGTACGTTTGGAGACAATAGAATCCCGGACGATTCGTTCGCTCTGGACAAAGGTAGTCTTCGTACATGCAGACCCATGAACGCATGCTTTAGAATGGTGATGTGTTTTCCAATTTTTTTTTCTTTTTTTCTGGAAACATATTTTTCTGAACTTGTTGATGGAATGGACTACTAAAGATGTTAGCTTTCATTCATAAGAACATTATTTTTGGGTGGTGGTACCCTTTAAACAAGACTAACAAGCAGTTTTCACAGAAAATGGCTTGTTGACAGTCATAGATAATTATTGAGGGGTTTTTATAAATGTTATTGTGGCTTGTTTACCATGATGGGGAATGAAGTTAAGGTATTCCTAATTATCTTCTTTGTCGTTGGCTCCATGTTGTTTTTTATTTATTTATTTATTTATTTAATATTTTTATACAGGATGACATGGTCAGTATACACTGTTTTACAACATGGTCCTGTTGTATAAAAATACATACATAATATACATTTTGACATAAATATAAACAGTATCAATTATCAATTTACAGCAAACACAAGCTGGTGGGAGCGATAAATATCAGAGTCCTCTTGGGTTATGTAATTAGGCATATACCTCAGTTGATAGGATGGAGTTGTTAGGCGCTTTACTGGGAAAGAGAATGAAAGGTAAAACATTCCTAATGATTTAATTTGTCTTTGACTCTTAGGTGCATCACAGCAGAATAAACATACAAGCTGGAGGAAGCGATAAATAGGAGGGTCATTTTGTCTTTAAGAGTTATGTAATAAGCAATATACTGTACCTCAATTGTTAGGCTGGAAAAGGATACACCAATCATAAAACTTGACCAATACAAATAGTTTCCTACATTTAGATTTGTAAACAAGTGGAGGATGCATTTATTGGACTGGTGGAATACAAATTTGAAGTTGCTAAGGCTATGGTCACAACCCCAAAAAGTAGCCTGCTCGGTGGCAGGGCACCGCCCATGCATCGCTGGGGCTCTTCAGCCTGCTCGACTTCTAAAAAAATCGTTGGGCGATGCCTAAATTCCAGCGGCGACCGAGCAGTTACAAATCGGTGGGTCACCGCTCTGAGTTGTGACCATAGCCTAATGGCCCGGTCAGATATCAACGAATATCGGAAACGTATGCCCAATGAATAGACAATTTGCGAAATTAAATTATCCGGTGATGAAAGTCGTCTCCATTGCTTCATGTACAAAACATAGAACAACGTACATCACCGGACAAGGAACGGACAAGAAACGTATAGAACGGATGGAAAATTTAGCTCTCTGTTTGCCATCCGTTTGCGCAATCCGTTGATATGTGACCGGGCTTTTACTATAGTGACAAACTACAAGAGGGGCAAGCAAGGGACAAGACCTTTTGTTGGGGGGGGGGGGGGGGGGGCAACATGGAATGCAAGCACACAACAAAAATCACATTCTTATGGGAAGAAGGGGGCAACGGCATGGGGAGGGGAGTGCAAATGCCCCAATAACCCTCCCCCTGTGCTGCACTGCTAAGCAGGGAAAATTATTTATTTAATTGGGGGAGGGGGGGGGGGGGGCTACATTTCAAGCTTGTCTGCATGAAAATAGCACTCTAAAATGTGTTTTGTATTGAACTCTATGCAAATTTATGGGGGCTCTTTTATGATTTATTTATTTGATTTTTTATTTTTGTTGTTGGGGGGGGGGGGGGGGGGGGGGCTTTTTTGGCATTTAGGGGGCTACATTTCAAGCTTGCCTGCATGAAAATAGCACTCTAAAAAATTTGCATTGAACTCTATGCAAATTTATGGGGGCTCTTTTATTATTAGGTGATACGTATATATACGTATCACCTATTGTTATTACTCAGCGGGGTGTTTCCACAATCGCACAATACTTCACGATCATCTCTGGCTTTGTGTATATAATTCGTGTCATGTTACAAGGCTCGATCTCGATAAGATCTTGTTCATAACATATCAAATTATCATGCGACATCATTTGATAACGCTACCACGATCCGTCGTCATTTCCCGCGGTCATTCCGATTTCATTCGACATCATTTTGATAACGCTATCACGATCCGTCTTTATTTCCCGCGGTCATTACGATCTCCAAATATACCGCAATTGTGGAAACACAATTTTTTTTTTTTTTTTCTTTGTACGTTTTTTGTGTCTCGTGTCTGTAAAATTTGGCTGGGGATATGATAATGAAACCTGGTGAACATAATAGACCTTGGTCCGAAATTGTGCACCTGGGTAATGATTATGACGGTACTACCCTGTGACGTCATGGAGACGCCATTTTGTGAAATATTTCAACAGCCCATATCTTTCTTACGTAATGGTATATTGTCACCAAATTCTGTACATGGCAAGCTAAGTTCAAGGGCTATATAAAAATGTCGCACCCAAGGTCGTACGGACAACGACGGACGCGTACGCGCGCGTCAAAGGGTAAAAATCCTTGAAAAATTCTCAAATCAACCGGCGAACCAATTTTCCATACGTTTCAGGTCATTCCGAGCATTTCAAAATTTTGCGCGCGTGCGCGTTTGCGCGCGCGCTTTTTCACGCGTAGCGCGCACGGAACAAAAAAATGGCGTTTTTTTTTTTGGAAACTGTTCCCAATACTTTCTATGATAAATTAAAACAGTTTCCAGATCTCCTCGACCAAAAACGCTCGAACAGGAGGGCGTAACACTTTAAAATCCGTGAGTGCTGCTATGCACAAAATATGTACAAAATATGCCCTTTTTTAATTGATAATAATTTTTAAAATCCACGGGCAATTTTGTTAAAAATATTTTTCCTTGCAGACGAATGAGTTGTAGATACAACGTCATGCATCCTTATCGCCAACCAAACCTCATTATGTAATCATATGACCATGAGAAGTTAACATTAGCAGTTTTCAACGATTTTATCATTTGCGATTATGTATATATCGTGTTTGGATTCCGATATCTCGGTCAATTCTGCTTGAATCTGTCCCAAGTTTTGATATCTTGTAGCTGGGACGATTCTGAACAATTACTATCTCTTTCCGACCGGAAATGTGCCGATGCGCGCGTGCTACACATGAAATCCGCGCGTGCTGCCATATGTAAAATATGTGAAAATGTGGTAAAAACATGCCCTGTTCAATTGATCATAAATTTGAAAATCCATGTTCAGTATTTTGGTTGTTGTGTATTCGTGACAGAGTATGAGTTGTAGATATGGTGCGATATTCAAAAATCGCCAATCGGACATCGTGACGTCATCAATTTGCCATGAAAAGCGAAAATTTAATTTTGATTGATTTCATAAATTTTGTGTTATGTTTTGAAGGTGCAGTTGTGTGTCTATCTCCTTCGATTCTGGTCGAATACGTCTACAATTTTGATATGTTGTAGCGGAGATCTGGAGGAAAAATAATATGTTCCTATTATGTTACTCACATAATGGCAACATTTGTTTTTTCTCTATTGCAATGTAGCATACAAATAATTCAAGATATTCCGAGTAAGCCGTTATATTTCTTTTGTTTCGTAACTTATGGTGTTTTTAATTAAATGTTTGAAAACAGTAATTGGTTCTCCAAACAGGGCACATCAAATTGATGCATATAATGCCTTGCTAATTAACGTGACTAAGCCGCCCTCCCCAAAGTATGTGGCCTCGCCCCTATTACTACGTCATACAATTTCATATAACGCCCACCTCTTTCAGTAACGGTCAAAATAATCTCTCAACCCTAGCGTTTTTGCGTGTAGTAATCCCTATTAGCGCTGCAATAATGGAGAAAGGTGATTTTGACTCGACCTGTATCAACGTAATTCGATCCCTACGAACTAAAGTATATACCGCGATAACACGGCCCTCTCTTCCTACACACGAAGTGGGGATCAAGTATTGTGCCTGGAAAGTTTTTGTCTCTTCTCTGATCAACACGTTATTTTACAGGTAAGACAATATAATTTCTATCTTACATGGATAATTGAAGTTATATCGCATTTTATAATGTTAAGGTAGTCATGTTAAAGTTATATATTTATAATGAATGAGATGGAAACTAGTGGAATTATGAGGGAAGAGTTTGAGAGAGATTATACTAGTTATAGTTGTATAACTTGCTGAATATTGAGAATAATCTTTGTATTGTTTATGGTAATTATCTAAGTAATAATTATATACTGGTTGATTAATAATATCTGATGTAAAAGAGAGACACAAGTTGTGAATTAATACATGTATATTATAAGTGAGTATACTGTTGCATAAAGATTTAGCATGAGGTACTGCTGTGAACAGTGAAGATTAACTTTGAATGTTCGATGTGAACGTGACTTATAATTATTTTTCTGTGTGTTCTCCTATACTTATGATTGTATTTGTGGAACCAGCCAAAGCATAAAGCCGTGTGTATGAAAAGGGTTTAGTTATTCCAATCGCCCCTTACCGAAACTAAAATTTAGATAAACAAACGTATATCTGCATTCTGTCTCATGCACGAAATGGTTGACAAAGTGTAGTCTTATGGATCAGACCCATTTAGTATATAATTTTGTATTGTACATCGACGAAACGTACACAATGCATAGTTGACCTTAGAATAGTAATTCAAATTGTCTGGAATATAGAATAACTAGGAAGACTGGTAATTTGTGTTGTGGAAGATGATGTATTTGCTTCTCTGAGAAACCTCCCAAAAGAATAACTTTGTACAATTGCATGGTTTAAAGGTACACTTGAGTATTGGTACTTCCCGATATGCCCCATGACACAAAATTGGTTGGTTCTAATTCAATTAGAAAGTTCCTTGAATAAAACATGTAAAATGAGAATCATTCCCTTTCAAATGTTCTCATAATTGTAAAATTTCATTTAAAAATATTTTATTTATATATTGTCTAGACAATCGATATCTTGATTTTTTTTTAAATACTTAAAATGCATATATCACTTCTTAAAAAAATAAAAAGAGGTTTTTAAATAGTTGATACTATCTTTATCTAATCATTATTTTCACACGACATCACATGCACAATTTTGCTTTCTTAGAAAGCACCCTCTTGAGTTGTAACAGCTATTTTAAAAAAAATGATAACCGGGTCTTTACTTTGTCGTTTGTTATTTTCTATACATGTCAACCATTAGACCGGCAGCCCAGAGGTCTTTTGTGCATCGAACAGCGTACTGATTGTTGAACATATTTGGTCAACAATAGACAATATTAAAGAAGATATTCTTAATTTTTCGGGACAAAATTGAATGACAAAAGTATTATGGAAAACTATACTATCTCATACAATGAAATTTAGATGTACATTCAACTATTTCACAATAATACCTAGAAAAAAGAACTACTTAAACAATTTTCACTTTTACAGTCTAAGAATCAATATCTATAGTATTTGGACACGGATATAAATTTTAAAAATGCAGAACATGTTGGAATAGTGTAAATGTCCATATAAAAAACAATAAAAGCAAATCTGTTATGTCATATCCCAAAGAACAAATAAAATTATAACATTTTTTTTCTTTAGAATCTACCAACCTCTATTACAAACCATTTATTTATGAATTCACATACAATCATAGACATGAATTTCAGTAATTAAATAAATAAGAATTGTGTAAACCGATCTATCACAAATAAATTGACTGTACAATACTGATATGTTTAAGAAAATGTTACATCATAAACAAAATAAGATGAAATCATAAACGTTATTTCTTGACTCACTGTGTCAATTAACATCAAAGATCAAAAAACAATTTTGATTTGTATATGCACAGAATATAATCCATTATATAACAAAAAGTTTAACTCAGGATGTGATTTGTCCATAACAGTGTATATACCGAAGGCAAAGATCCATCTAATTTGTTTTAAATACTAAGTCGGCCATTTGTATAGACCTTTATGGTTTCCAGATAAATGCAATAAGATGTGTAGGGCATGAAAGGTGCGTGCCTTGCAATCAATATGGAGTTCGAATCTAGATACGCTCTAATATTGTGTACTTCAATAAGATACTTACTTAAGATAATTAATATGATCTTGACAATGCTTTAAAAACATCATGGGCAACACCCAGTATGATTCAAATTCACAATAGGCCTGGCAGGCGCGTCATTATCCAGCTGATTTGAATGCTCCATGGGGAGTGGAATTAAGTTCATTTCTAGCGCTTGAGTATTGATAAATTCATAAACTAATACAAGACAAACACAACATCTACGCGGATTACAAAATGATGGTGGAATATTCGTCATATTACAGAAAAAGTTGGTTTTGTTCATAACTAGAAATGAAGATGTCCCAAGACTAACGCAACTATTGACTACACAAATCCTATAATCAAGATTACAAATTTTGTAGACACCCTGTTCAGCATGATAAATGGTGCAAAACTGCCCTTTTTGTCGATATTAAATGTTGACTTCCAGATATTATAACTTTTTGTTCAGATACGGTACACACTTAAAACTTTCACATAGTATTGCTAATATAACTTGGCAGTTCTTCAAAAAGTATTAATCCAACTACTAATATAATTATTGATCTACACCAAATTATGTAAATCAATAATTTTCTATTGTTGGGGGAAAATGCCTAAAATTTAAGTTTGGGACTACAACTACTAGTAACCATGTAACATATCTTGAACCCAATAATGATTATTATCAGATTATAGAAACGTCTATTGTCTTTAATATAACTGCAAAATCATGCTGATTACAGGTGTCATTTGGTACATTTCACCAATTATCTATAACAAATCAAAACAGCTGCTTTATTGGACACCATCTTGGATTTTGAGGTGTTCACAACAAATCTTTATTGATAGACCTCTGAATAATTTTTCCTCATTAAGATTTCCTGCAAATCAAATCGGTTTAAGCTTGTTGTGGAAAGGTTCAAAAGATACATTTTCAAATGGGTACGTATCACCTAATTCGTCTATGACGAATTTCATGTCTAGTTTGTTTTGTAATTGGGGGGGGGGGGGGGCCTTTTTGGCATTTAGGGGGCTAATTCACCATGAGCCCCCTTGTATTTTTGTCACTGCTACTATGTATAATAATTATGTACTATTTACTGGACACTGTATATGACATGTACAAAGGTCCCCAGTCTGGGCAATCCATGCTGGCCATGCTACCAGACACAAGATAAACAGTCTGAATATCATAAATAAACACTCAGTGGCACACACTTGACTCTCTCAAGGGCTTTCAGCAGTTTGACCTCAGAGTAAGAGAATTATGCAAGTAAACAGTCCCTAGGAATATTTACAATTTAAGTACTCTTAAACATATACATGTATGATTTAATTTTGGTCAAACATGGTGATTCTGTAGACCCCCAGGTATTTTGGGCTTAGCCTTTAACTCAAGTCCACAACAGGATTTGTATGCACAACCTCTTGTAATATCATAGTATCACTTAAATATGCAGGTACCGTACTGACCGGCGTAATCGCCGCAGCCGCGTAAACGCCGCATGCCGACTTTGAGCAACATAATTTTTAAAAAAATTAAAAACGGGTGCAAAAACGGCCAGAGAAACAAGCAGAATAATGGCTAGAAAAGATCATGGGAGATGCCCGAAACGGTAAATTTCTACAGTGATCACGCAATGAAAAGTTCTTTGTAAGCAATCAGTGATATAACAAAGATGCTCGGAAGCGCAACTCAACCAAAAGCCCCCAAAATTCCACCGATAATCCTATCGAAAGTCCATGCATGCACTGTAACATGCATGTAACCAATAACACACTGCCAAAGGCCGGCTTGCATGCATTTTACCGACTAATAAAAGTCAAATTTTGACTATCGCTGCGTATCCGCCGCATCCCGACTTTGCGTTTTATTTTAAAGGAAAAATTATGCGGCGATTACGCCGGTCAGTACGGTAATATTTCTTGAACATATAACATGAACATTTATTTAATTTTCAACTGAGGTCATAGAACATCTGAAAGATGGAAACATTATCTTTTATGTAACAAATCTCCCGTTTATCTCCTCCTCCTCAAGCTAATTATTTCCAAGCTCATGAATTTAGAAAAGCTTTCTAGATTTTTTTATTTTCCACCAAGTCTATAAGGTCGTGGAATAATTATTTGTTGAAATTGGGAAACCATCACATTTTTCAACAATTCATCGATCTACACATGCAACATGTATTGTTGATTATTTTGTTCACTTGACTTTGGGAACACATTTTGTAGACTTAAGGTTTTCAACCAAGGTAATAGAACATCTTTGAAATATGGAAAATTTATATTTTCAGAACAATTCAGCTACATTTGTTATCAAAGCAATGCCATATATTGTCTTGTTTATTGATTTACTTGAATTTTTGGGAACACATTTTGTAGACTTGACGTTTTAAACCAAGGTCATCGAACATCTTTGAAATATGGAACAAATTATATTTTCAGAACATTTCAGTAATTTGCTATCAAAGCCATGCAACATTTTGTCTAGCTTATTTTATTTATTCACTTGATATCATTTGAACCTGATTTGTCTTTGGGAACAATTTTTTTAGACTTGACGTTTTCAACCACAGTCATGTTTGAAATATTGACAAAATTATAATTTCAGAACATAATAGGCACATGTTCATTCGTTATTATTAAGCCATGCAACATTTTGTCTTGTTTATTTATTTAATTGAATTTTTGGGAACAAATTTTGTAGACTTGACGTTTTCAACCAAGGTCATCGAACATCTTTGAAATATGGTAAAAATTATATTTTCAGAACAATTCAGTTACAATTGTTATCAAAGCCATGCAACATTTTGTCTAGCTTATTTTATTTATTCACTTGATATCAAACCTGACTTGTCTTTGGAAACACTTTTTGTTGACTTGACGTTTTCAACCAACTTTATATTTTCTCTACAAGGCTCAAGTCCAAGGTCATAGAACATCTTTGAAATGTGGAAACCATTATAGTTTCGAGAACAATTCATCCATTAATCATGCTACTTATGTCTTGTTTATTTATTCAGTTAATTTCCAACCTGATCAGACTTAGAAAATCCTTTTTATTTACTAACAAGGCTCAAGTCCAAGGTCATAGAACATCTTTGAAATATGGGAACCATTATAGTTTCTATAACAATTCATCCATTACTCATGCCACTTATGGCTTGTTTATTTATTGAGATAATTTCCAACCCTATACCGATTTCTAAAATCCTTTTGATTTTCTAACAAGGCCCAAGTCCAAGGTCATAGAACATCTTTGAAATACGGGAACCATTAGTTTCTAGAACAATTTATCCATTACTCATATTGTGCTACTTTTACAGCTTGTTTATTTATTCAGTTGATTTCAAACCTGACTTGAATTATGGAAAACTTTCTAGATTTGTTGATTTCAGCAAGGTTTAAATACCAAACATCTGGTTTTTTTTAAAGTATACATGATTGAAAGTGCCTTTGGATGTTCAAAAAAGTATCTGGATTGTGGATAGTCTGTCACATAGAATGTGTGTTACACATTATTTTCAACGACTTACAAGTGTCTATAGCTGTTACTTTGTTGCTCCCTATTACATGATTTCGGAAAACTCTTTAGATTTCTGTAGTTTTCACCCTGGTTTTATCACCCAGTGGCGTATAAAGTTAGGAGGGGAGGGGAGGGGGGGGGGGGGGGGGCTGTGCCCCTTAATAATTTGAAGAAAACAATTACAAACAAAAGGGGAACATTTCTGAAAAAACAAAGAAATACATAAGACGTGCCCCCCCCCCCAAAAAAAAAAAAATAATGGGTATGCCCCTCCAATCAGTCCGACCACGCTATGTTACTGGCACTGGCATGACATGTACATATACAATTTTATGGGGGTGGGGACTTTTTTTGTGCAGAGATATAAAGCAAAATGAGACATCAGTTTCAATGGCTTTAATTATCATAAAAAGGTTTTAGCATCTCTGAAGTTGACAGTTACAATCTGATAACAGGCCCTCCTGTGTATACATGTCCAGAAAGGACTCAACAATATTTGGTTTGCAATAAATTGGTTGGGAGAGTGCAGCAGATCAAGAAAGCAAGAAACGCTGGATAATCGGTAGAAACAAGGAGCTTCAAGTTCAATTGGTAGAGAACACACTGTCGACAGTCCACACACAACCCTTAAGCTCGGGGAAATTTGATACGATAAGACTCTTTTAAACGTTTGTTCGTTAGTTACAATCTAATAAAAGGCCTCAATCCTTTCAGTCAGTCCTTTCTCCAAGCAATGGAGAAGCTGATAAAGCCCCTAGTTCAAGCAAAACCACATCAAACACACTGTTCACACACAACCTTTAGCTTGGAAAAACTTAATTTTGTAGACTTATCTTTCAGACTTAGTTATGTTAATAGTTACAATCTGATTGCATGCCTCGATCCTCTCAGTTTATGATTGCATTTTCTACACATCCTGTTGTGCTACATAATAAATAAGAGCTCAGTTCCAAAAGGCGCTAAATCCATTTTCCATAAAAATTGAGTTAACAATATCTACATTTATAAGCTACGTAGCTCTCTAGGAAACCACATTTTACGACAAATTACTCTCTCAAAATCAAAATATAGAAAGTTAAATTTTCATATTCCTATAGTATAGGCACAAGTACAAAGTTGGGCAAAGAAACCCGTTTTCCTCGAAAGTTGAAAAAGTGGATATAGCGCCTTTTGGAAGAAAGCTCTTCTTTTTTATCATGATTGATAGCAATGATGAGTTTACAAATGTTGACAGCATGTACGAAAAAGGTCGATGTTTGCACTTTGCAGAAACTGGAGTAATTTGATTTAATTTCTATTTGGTGTCTGACACTAGTGACAGGTAACAGAAATACCACCCTCCGAGTCACTGCAGAAACAAACTGTGTCTAGTTTGTCCTGTAAATTGGATAGAAAGTGCACCTTGATGATATTGTTTCTATACCCAAGCCTCCACACTAACTGTTTTCTCAGTTAGTAAAATCATAAATGTTCTAAAACTTTACTTGCCCAAACAGACAATTTACCTGTCTGTTTACTTCAAGATGAGATTCACATCTAAGGAACGAAATTCTACTCTCGCAGATGAAGATAAATTTAAGTTACCTGATCAGGCAAGCGAACTTAACAATTTATTCGATTTTACTTGCCCGACATCAATTTTGAATTCTTCTCGGGGCAAGCGGGCAAGTGCCCTGCTATACCAGATTTTTAAAAACTAGTATTGATATCCTAATTAATATTAACTAATTTTACATTCAATGGGAAATAAGAATAGTGTAGGTTGTGTGGGTTGATCGATTGGGCGTTGTGACTTTCCAATCATGTAATTCTGGGTTCAAAACTTAGCGATTGTCCAGCATTTCATGTCTGTCAGCAATACAGAAGAGATTGTACAGTTTTATTTTACATAGGGTGCTTCAAGAAATATGTGAGGGTATGTAAAACTAAGTGCAATATTTGAAGAAAACAAGCATGATTTTGAATCGAAATAAACTCTGTTTGATCAAAATTGGCTCAGAAACAGTTGAAATAACTTTGATGGGCGTTTTTACTTTACTAAATCAAGTATTTATTTACCAGTCCATGACAGTTCATGGATGTTTCACGCAAATGCTCCGGAAGAGATGGTATTTAACAACTGACGTACATGAATCTCTTCAAACACAGCTTGAACCTCTCTGTTTGAATCATCCCTAAATTCAATTTCATTCTCTCAATCAAAACAAGTGTTCAGCTCTGCTACACTTATTTCTAGTACTGAGAGGCAATTTAGAAAACTGATTTGAAATTGTCATAAAACAAAAGGAGAAATGCAATTCATTCAATTGTATTAGATTGATGGAAGGTGTCGGTGTAAACTATCGCTTGCTGGGAGGTGATTGGTCGAAAGAGAGAGGGAGAGAAGTTTGGGAGAGTTAAAGGGAACCACCACCCAAAAATAATATTTTCATAAATGAAAGATAATAGTTTTAGTAGTTCATTCCACCAACAATTTACAGAAAAATAGGTTTCCAGACAAATTAAAACTTTGAAAAATCATCACCATACTAAAGTAAGTGTTCATGGGTGTGTAGACGAAGACTATATACTCCATTGTCTAGGAGGTACAAGTCTTCTGTGATGCTATTGTCTTCAAATGCACGCGTGTATAGAATTGGCGCACTCGCAGACGTTTGGCGCTTAATACGGAACCATCGGCCCTTTTGGTTCCGTAGGTTCCAGTCATCAATTCCATTGTTTATGAATTACACAACCCTTTGCAAAGTGTTGGACATCTACCTAATATGAAACAACGGTACCAAAACATACATAACCCTGTGTTCTTCTCTGCGTGGTGGTCCCCTTTAAATCCAGCCTCAACACTAACTTTATTTCTCTACTGGCCAGGGGGGTGTTTCACAAAGATCCTAAGTTGAACTTAGCACTAAGTTGGACTCAAATATTATGAAAAGCCATTTGTAGCCTTGGAATAAAATATATTCCAAAGTAAAAAACAAGAATGTTAGACTTTTCCTAAATGTTGCATCAAAAACATGAACTCCCCTTGATAATAGAAAATATCAATGATTTGAATGAACATTTTATGGCTAAAAAAAAAATTATTACAAAAGAAAATTCAAAGAAACTAACGGCTTTCCATACTTTTTAAGTCCATCTTAGAGTTAAGTTCAACTTAGGATCTTTGTGAAACACCCCCATGTACAGGCAAGTAAAATCATAAATGTTAACAAATTTACTTGCCCAATTAGATATTTTACTTGCCTGCTTTTATACTTCTAGATGAGATTATACAAATGGAGTAACATTGATCAGATCAGATGCATAAAGGCCTCATGGCACTAGCTAATCCTAAATTCATAATATAAATTGCTGTATTCTTAAAGGGACTGTCCGCCTTTTGCAAGCCAAATTTCAAAAGTTGCGAGCTAATTGTCTTATAGGAAAGAAAATGTCATTTAAAATAGCATGCCTGAAAAAATTAGGGCTTGAAATTTCTTTTTCGTGGAGTTATAGACCTCAAAATAATAAAACGACACAGCGCGTTTAATTGTGCATTATACGAGTATTCACCCGGTGCGAAATTTCGCTCATGGCGCATTCCACGGAGTACCACGTTGCTGTGCGTGACCACTATGTGACCCGCACACATATTGTGATCGAACAATGGCGTAAGCGAATACCAAACAAAATAACCAAAACTTGCTAAAACTGACTACATGTAATTGTATATTCTTAATTTTCTAGACCTTTTCCGTGACATACCTTTACAAATGTCAGCTTCACAATAACTTTACAAGAATAAGTACAATATTGTTGTAATATTATGCTTAATCAGTTAAACTCCTTTATTGACCGATATATAGTTTGGTGGAGGGAGGGGCGCATTCGTTTTTCAATCGTAGAATCCAAATTACAGGGCTGTTCGATCTTAATTTTTGTGTGTGTGTCATGGTTACATTCATCCTCATCCGTCTACTGGAAACTGTTCAGACGATTTGTATAAGGCGGACAGTCCCTTTAAACCAGTTGTTACCGACATTTAGACACATTTTCTTGTGAAAAGGCTACATTCCCACATATCAGATATAGCTATAGGGCAATTCCAAGCAAACATTGACATAACCACTGATTTTTCAAATTCGTTGTACCATAACAAATTTGGTATCAAATGAAAGCTAAAAGATTGAACTTTCCAAAAATGTATTTTGTTTTTGAAAAAAAAAATTGTAAACTATTATTTTATTGTTAATATATAGCATGAATTAATTTTCAGTTATTTTCACAAAACATTCAATTAAATATTAAGCATAAAAGAACTGCGAAAAGGAGTTTTCATAAAATTTTATTTCAGTGTTGATAGGATCATTGCTTCAATTTTTCAGATAAATATCAATTTCGTCATTTTCGCTCTTCGTTCCGCTTCAGTGACTGTCTCATTTACAATCATTAATATGTCACGGCGTTACACTAAAAACATATATTTTTAATATTTCTGGAAAAATATGAATGGGAATGAAATAATTTTTTGTTTTCTCTGTATTAGCCCATAGGGCTATAATATGCATGCTGAATAGCAGCATTATCTTTTACCACTTATTAATATAATCAATATCAATTTGGTCACGGCGTTACGTTTTGTGTAACGCCGTGACGCTACCTACTGGATTCCCATTGACATAACACAGTAGACATAATCAAATAGTGTAAGATATTTTTTGTAGGTATGCTTGGGCATTGCTCATGCTATAATTATATGAATAGGGTCAGTTGATAATGTTTCCATCTCAAAGTTACCCGAGTCATGTATGTGTATGGGTTGTATGTCCGTCTGTCTGTATGTGCATCTGTACATCAGTGTTCTTTTTTTTGCAATATCTCAAGAATCGTTGGATGGATTTCGTTCAAACTTTGTACAATCCATGTATTTAGAGGTACGGATTATTGGATATGATTTTCGTCCATGAGGTCAAAGGTCAAAGGTCACATAGCTAACAAATATGCAAAAATTATATTATTATCAAGATAGTTTGAGAATCATTGAAGGATAACATGATAATAATACTGGTATGCGTCCAGTGAAGTATATGACCTGATTAGGGAATGGTGTCATGGGAGGTCATAGGTCAACAGGTCAAAATATTGTTGTTTTTTGTTCTCACAATTAAGTTCCAGAATCAATGTTAGAAAGAGTACTGTAGGCAAAAGACAATTTTCTGAAACTGTTTGGGGCACAGGTCAAAGGTCACTCGGATAATTACCAATTCAAAAACAAACATTTACTAACTCTGGAATCATGTTACATGAAACAAATCACTTGCAAATATGCACTGTGCAGACCAAAAATTAAACATTTGTATGTTATTTTGAGAAACAAGGTCAAAGGTCAGATGTCAAAGGTCTCATATTTCATTGTTACATTTAAGTATGTATTTTGGTTTTAATATTTGATGGTTCCATTAACTAACTTCTGAAATAGATAAGAATTTCAATTATGTCCTAAAAGATTTTTTGATCAATAGAGGGCGCTGTGCTGCAAATTTGTGTCATGCGGATGATCATTTAATAGCATCTTGGTTATATCACCCATTCATCTAGTTCTTTATTGCTTCTGGATCACTACATTAAAATTATATCATATTATTCATCTCTTTAATATCTCCCATATATATAACATGTACAATTCAGAGGTCACGGCGTTACAGTCACGGCGTTACAGTGCATAAATACATTTATGATATCATATTTACTATGAGCATTGGATTTTTTCTACATTTTTATTTGGATGTTCTAGCTTGATGTCTAGTACAAAGAATCAATGTGACAAAAGTGCAAAATGTTCCTGTAGTTCACAGAGTTTACTTAGTTTCTTAGCATGTAAGAAACCCATGTCTTTTTGCCGTCACGGTGTTACGGCAGATATTGATATTCATGATTAATAATTTATTGGGAATTTTGGTTTTCTTGCCTATTGTAAATTATTGGTAGGATAGTGGTTACAGATGCATATCAAAAGTTGGTTCTAGATATTTAGATTTTATGAGTTATTTGGACTTTCATTGTGAGAAACGCCCTCTGACCGTCACGGCGTTTGCTTGGAATTGCCCTATATCTAGAGTATAGCTATAAATACACTGTTCATTACCTTGCATTTCTTATGATAATACAATGTTTGGACATTTGGCCAATACTATTCATATTAAACATTTGGTTAAAGTCTGAAATCAAATAAAGTATAGCTATATATTCATTTAATAGCATTTCTTGTGATAATACAATGTTCAGAGACTGGGCGGCTAATATTGCCCATAATTGTAATATCAACATCCACAACCTAGGGTGTGAAATAAAATTATCAAAAGGACAGACATTTTCAGAAAGGTCATGTCTCAATCATGATAAAGCTGCTTTTTTATGTTTTTATTGATACACTTTTGTATAAAAAAAAGTTATATTCATGAATCTACTTCTATCAGAAAAGGTATTCAAAAGAGAGAGTTTTGAAAAAGTAAAGCTACAGTATACAATGTCCTTTTTATAAATTTCTTATAAATAGCTATATCTGTGAATTGCATTTTTATTATGACAATACAATGTTCAGACATTGCTCTGATAATGCCCATACTTGATACTGTATAAAAAGTTAAATTCATCTACTTCTATCAGAAAAGGTTTTCAAATATAGCCAAGTTTAGTAATTATATTCATTGTATTTCTTATGATAATACCATGTTCAGACATTGCTCTGATAACGTCCGTCCGTCCATACTTGCAATATCAACATCCACAACCTAAGGTGTGAAATAAAATCACCCAAAGGACAGAAACTTTCAGAAAGGTCATGTCTCAATCATGATGAAGCTGCGTTTTGATATATAAAAAGTTAAATTCATCTACTTCTATCAGAAAAGGTTTTCAAAAGAGAGTTTTCAAATATAGCCAAGTTTAGTCATATATATTTATGGTATTTCTTATGATAATACAATGTTCAGACAATCCGCCAATATATACCGCCCATACTTGTAATATCAACATCCACAACCTAGGGTGTAAAATAAAATTACACAAAGGACAGAAACTTTCAGAAAGGTCATGTCTCAATCATGATAAAGCTGCTTTTTTATGTTTTTATTGATTGTAAAAAAAAAGTTATATTCATGAATCTACTTCTATCAGAAAAGGTTTTCAAAAGAGAGTTTTCAAATATAGTTAAATATATAGCTATACAATGTCCTTTTTATACATTTCTTATAAATAATACAATGTTCAGACATTGCTCTGATAACGTCCGTCCATACTTGTAATATCAACATCCACAACCTAGGGTGTGAAATAAAATCACCCACAGGAAAGAAACTTTCAGAAAGGTCATGTCTCAATCATGATAAAGCTGCGTTTTGATACTGTATAAAAAGTTAAATTCATCTACTTCTATCAGAAAAGGTTTTCAAATATAGCCAAGTTTAGTAATTATATTCATTGTATTTCTTATGATAATACCATGTTCAGACATTGCTCTGATAACGTCCGTCCGTCCATACTTGCAATATCAACATCCACAACCTAGGGTGTGAAATAAAATCACCCAAACGACAGATACTTTCAGAAAGGTCATGTCTCAATCATGATGAAACAGCTTTTTAATGTTTTTACTGATACACTTTTATAAGCAAACTTTTATTCATCTACTTCAATCAGAAAATGTTTTCAAAAGAGAGTTTTCAAATATAGCCAAGTAAAGTATGATGTCCATTTCATGTTTTTTTACATGATAATTTACAATGTTCAGAGACTGGGCGGCCGATTATCGCCGATACTAACCATACTTGTAATATCAACATCCACAACCTAGGGTGTGAAATAAAATTACCCAAAGGACAATCATGATGAAGCTACTTTTTGATGTTTTTATTGATACACTTTTATAGAAAAAAAGTTTTATTCATGAATCTACTTCTATCAGAAAAGGTTTTCAAAAGAGAGAGTTTTCAAATATAGCTAAGTATAGCTATACAATGTCCTTTTTATAAATGTCTTATAAATAATACAATCTTCAGACATTGCTCTGATAACGTCCGTCCATACTTGTAATATCAACATCCACAACCTAGGGTGTGAAATAAAATCACCCACAGGAAAGAAACGTTCAGAAAGGTCATGTCTCAATCATGATAAAACTGCTTTTTATGTTTGTATTGACTTTCATACAAAGTTTAATTCATCTACTTCTATCAGAAAAGTGTTTCAAAAGAGAGAGTTTTTAAAAAATTATAGTACTATATGATGTCCATTTTATGGTATTTTTATGATAATACAATGTTCAAGACACTGGGTCAATACTGCCCATATTTGTAATGTCAACCTAGACAACCTAAAGTGTGAAATTAAATTATCTGAAAGGAAATAACTTTTTAGAAAGGTCATGTCTCATTCATGATGAAGCAGCTTTTTGATGTTTTTATTAATATATTTCTATTCATCTAATTCAATCAGAAAGGTTGATTGACCCTAGCTTAGTCCACTGACCACTTCCCACTGAGACTGGCCAAGGGTGGACACTTGATTTGCACATACACAAATACAATGTAAATTACCCATTTCACATTAGAGCTCTAAATCATATGCTTTTATTCATCTAAATCTCAAAGTTTGACTGACCGTTGCTAACTCCACTGACCACTTAATTTAATTTAACCCGCTGTTAGAAATTGAAGACACATCAGGTTAAAGGGACTGATATTGTCCAAATCCTCAAAATCCAATTGAAATTCCAGCGGTTCCCTTGTTGTATTCTTATTAACAAAAAAAGCATGGGACAGGTTTCGGTTTTTCAAATTTCCCTTTCGTTAAAAAGATATTTACGATTGAAGTGTTCAGATGTCAAATTATCCAATGGATCATCAGAACCATGTACAAAGTGAGTGCAATGAGTAAGTGAATGTCACTTTGCATTTTTGCTCATTACTCGGCCATAAAAAGTCCATTTAACTTGAAATTTTCACACAACACCCAGTGGACATATCAGATAACACCAATATACATTGTATCAACCACTCATCGCTTTTTGCACATGTCAACAAAGTTACTAGATCCCTTTAACCACTTGACCGCTATAGGCTTTGTGCACACTGTACCACTCTGTGCTAAAGCGTTTTTTAGACACACAAAAATCCGACAATACAAAGGTTATGTAGCAAACAAGTTGCCATCATATGAAATAAATATATGGAAATCAATCAATATCAGTAATGAACTACATATAAACATAATTGAGATATGTAGTATTACACACACGCATATATATATATATATATATATATATATATAGGCCTATATCATATATAGCCCTATATTATATATATATATACAGTCAAACCTGTCTATAGTGGCCACCCAAGGGAGTCACAAATAGTGGCCATTATAGACAGGTGGCCACTATAGACAGATTAAATAGCACTGTTTTTCCATGCAGGGGATAACTTTTGATGGCCACTATAGACAGGTTGGCTGCTATAGGCAGGTGGCCACTAAGACAGGTTTGACTGTATATATAGTCGCCATTTTGAAATTGTAAGTGCACTTTCCCCGTGTACAAATCAGGCCGAAAGTGTTCTATAATTAGCCGCAAAATCTTGGATTTGTTTGTGAAAGAGCGCCATCTATTGTTCATATTCTCAAGTTAGATAATCAGATGCTAATAGCAAAGTAGGGGTACATATAGCGCAGTGCTAATGCCTTCAACAGGAAATGGACATTGCACGTAATAGTACGTGGTTAGCACAGAGTGTCACATCTGAATGCACGTAATAGTACGTGCTTAGCAGTCAAGTGGTTAAATGGACTGACAAAATAACGAGATTTAAACCTGGGTTAGATTTAATCTGCAGTAAAAAAAAAAGTGCACCAATGTGAATGGGGTAAATAACAGTGTACATCTAGATAATATAATTATGTTATTAACAAGTTAATTGTAAACTGTAAAAAACAACAACATAGGAATAGCTTACGGGACACCAAAATCCCCCAAACCAATCAGAAAATACTTGCACTGCAGTAATAGTGGTTAGGATTAAGCCCCTATTATAACAAAAAATATATGAAAAATACATCTTGGCGCTTGGGAATATTTGAATAGGAAATACAGGGAATAATTTTCCCGGTATCGCATCGCAATTCGCGATGTATTTTTAGCCATTTGCTATGCAAATTTTTTTATGAATCGCACTTGTGCGCTGCAATGCAAGATACATGTTTCCAGTCTTGGAGGTCTCGAGGCCGGCCTCGAGGCCGATTTTTTCAGTCCTCGGCCTCGGCCTTGGCCTCGTAATGCCGTGACTCGGACTCGTCCTCGGCCTCGTAGCATGCGGCCTCGATGACTCGGGTCGAGGCCGGTTCGAGGCCGGAAGATTTCATAGAATCTGGTGAATTTAAGATTCAACATTTGCATCGGCCCGGAAGCGCGTATCAATATAAGTGTGTGTGAGTGATGAGACCGTATATATATGCAGTGTGCGCTACGTGCGATGCGCTAAGTCACATGTGTCACAGTGTTGCTATTGTCATGCAGTATTTTCAGTATGATTTTCGTGTGATTTGAAGATTTGTGATTTTGGAAGTAAGTAGTGAACCAAAAACGATCGTTTCAACGGAGGGCGAGGAGTAATTTATCAACCCAGAATCGGCATTTATCGAGATTTTGTTGGTAACTGATTATTATTATATTGATAACGAACGTGAACACCAATCATACACGGACAAAGAAATAAAATTGAATGATATTGTACGATATTTTCGGGCGATTCTTATAGTTATACAGCTAGCTACGCATTAAGCTAACATGACGCCAGGCCGACCGGCCAGGCGCTTGATGCAGGGGATTCCCGGTGAGTGTAGATCGGAGCTTGAAGTAACACCAAAATGATTGTTATCATTTTGTGCTTTTCTCAGTAAATTCCATAAGAGCACAATACAAAAATAACAAATAATTGACTGGGAGTGTGATTACTGATAAATATTTTTCTGTCTGCAGACTACTCTGATCATTCACAATTATTTTGTTATTCCCACTCAAACTTCGAGTTTGAGTTCGAAGCCGTGGTCGTGGAAGATATTTTTTTGGTGACAAATGGAATGCCGGTGTCTTTGCCTTTCGTACCATAGCAATTATTGCATGTGGTTGTCCTGTTCTTATCGCTTGAAAATTACAATGAATGAAAGAACTTTTAAATTTAGATAACCCAAAATAAATTCAATGCAAACATAAGCGTCTACTCTTGGGAGCAGTTTGGAAGTTGCTGTAGAAGTTTCACAGAATTGAAGCCGGCGAAGTCATTGAAATAAAAATCATATAATTATATACTGTGGACGTAGACTGAATCGCTGGTAGAATTATACATTATTCTGGTCTTCTGGAGCATCAGTTGACGGTTATGAAGTATAATTATAATAATTATGAATTAAAAGATTAACATTTCCTACAATAAAAATAATGGTGTTCACTTTGAATAATGCAGAATTTAGGCGGAAAATATGGTTGTTTGTGTCGGAATGAGGGCGTCCTTCGATCACAATGAGGGCGCTCTACATGAAACTAATTTGAAAATGCACGATTATAATATACGTTCTTAATTATATAAACAATACATGATATATCGTACAGAAAATTGTATAAAACTAACCCTAGACAGTCCAAGGCAGAATAAATATGTTGCACCATCATATTTTTGCAATATTTCGTACATGACAGTGATGCACATTTTTGTGATAAATATGGCATAAAACATCATATAAAGACAAAAAAAAAATTTCCAGATAGACATGCTACAATCTGTATGTAAAAAGGTATTATGTTTTGTTACCCATTATATGATAAAATGCTGTGGTCAGGTGCAGATGTTTTTGAAATTTGTATTGTATTGGCCTAGAGAGGGCGCCCTACTCAACAATGAGGGCGCTATTTCTAAAAAAAATGAGCGAAAACGCAAGAGTAATTGATGTCGTAATTGTTGATTTGAATCAATTGTTGATTGGGTGATTGTGTTTGATTGATTGTATGATTTTAAAAGGTTTAAAATAAACAAAAAATTAAAATATGACATTATTATTTTAATTTGGTGACTCGGACTCGGACTCGGACTCGGACCATGGTGACTCGGACTCGGACTCGGACTCGGACCATGGTGACTCGGACTCGGACTCGGACTCGGACCACGGTGACTCGGACTCGGACTCGGACTCGGACCATGGTGACTCGACTACAACACTGCATGTTTCACACACACAGCCCGCCCTGAGCTGTGTAAACATACATGTTTCACACACTAGCCAGCCCTGTGTATGCAAACTATGCAGACATGCAGTCTAGACCAGGGGGGGTAAACTCAGCCGCCATGATGGTTAGGTATGTATGCGATTAGAAGCAGTTTAGCTACGTCACAAAACGTCATCACAAGTATGACAGGCTGTGTATTTCGAAATTGATCTGGAATTTAATAATAAAATACATCCCATTGAGCGGTGAAATATTCACCACCTCTTTATCTAGCGTAATCAATTTGTGTTGCCCTTTTCTACCCCATTAATAAGAGCACTTTTTTAGTTACATTTTGTGTTAAATACTGTTTATGATTGCTCAATATTTGCAGAAGAGTCGCTCTTCATACACGGATCACTGTCTCAGCCAAGGGCAAAAATTGTTTACAAATTCATCGCGCGCAAAATCACAAATGTACGCGCTAATGACATCTTTGCCATAGAAAATGTACAGTGTGAGTGCGCTTGGTAAAGTGCGCGCCTTACGCACATTCTTATTGTTGCGTCATATTATTTCCCCACAATGCAGTTTTGTGACGAACTTCCTCCGTTCAATACTGCTCGTAAACAAGACCGTCAGCCCGCCATTGTTTTATGTACAAAGTGTATGGGGTACGGAACCTACGGGCAATACAGTTTACCTTCTAGTTCTACAACGGCAGTGTTGGAGTCATACTTCTATGGTCTAGACATGCAGTTAATTATGCAGTCTAGACATGCAGCTCTTCCAAGCTACACGTGGCTAGGCACACACAGCCGGCCAGCTAGCCCACACGTACGCCCGTACGCAACAGACTGAGGGCGCAGCCATGTTCGTTGTTTTCAAATGGCGCTCGGTGCGAAATGTCTCGTAATTTCTTCTTTGCCCATTCGAGATCATAGGTTCAAGCAAAGTTCAGTTATTGAGTCGGTTAATTCAGCCATACTCCCAAATGAATGTAGATATCATAAATGTATTACCCACATGACATTGCCGATTTAATTTTTTTCTTCATTTTGCAATATTTTGGAAAATAAAAAGGTTTAAAAATGGCTAAAATTCATGATAAAATGCATTGAAAAATACGCATTATTTTACGCTATAATTTGTTTTCTTTTATTTTTGTCAAATCAGTTTTTTGAAATTGTTGTTAGGTATATTCTGGTAGATCAAGCAATTGGCAACACTTTCATAACTGTTTGAAAAAGTCTCATTGGGCTAGTTTCAAAATATATCTCGCGAAAGTTGGTGTTCTGAAATCGATTTTCGGCCGAATTTGTCAAAATTTTCGCCGGAGCCTTTTTCGTAGGCGAATTTATGCATTTATTTCCGTAAATCTTAAGATTTTCAATCAGGTAAGTGATTTTAGACACTTAGTGAACTTATAAAAGCTCTTAAAAACAATTATTTGTTTCATCAAAAAAGATTTATAACTCTTGGAAAGTTCACAAGAAGCAGCATACTGAAATTCCTTACGGAGGTGGAGCTGTTATTAGACCGCCTCCGTCGGGGATGAATTCCAAGCGCCGCTCGGTCCCATATCCTATATTTCGTGTATGAACTCTGGATTGTATTCGACATGATGTTTAAAACATTTATTTAAAATACTTGCATCAATTTGTTGGATTCCATGCGTATCAGATGTCGAGAAATATTGTTTTCTTTGTATAAACCAAGTTTTAAAATGATTCCAAACAATTTTTAAATTGGTTTTATATACCATAAAGCAACAAGCCAGTGTCACAGAATGTGCGTAGATTAAACTAGGCCTTCTAGGCCAGCACCGAACAGCGCTTGGATTTCACCGCCGACGCAGGCGGCCCAATATCCGCACAGCGTCCGTTCGACGATTCGGCCTGCTGCTTTCCGTGACTTTGTAAAGAGTTATAAAACATATTTAATGAAGTAAATGACTGGTCTCATGAACTTTTGTGGAATGTAAAAGTCACTAAAATCACTTCCAATAGTATACAAATACAGATTTACGGAAATGAATGCTAGAATTACGGACAGAAACATGTTCCGGCGAAATGAATTACAGATCCTGTCACAAAACTCGAGTTAGATATCATTTTTCAAAGACTATTGTATAAAATCTAGTCTATGAGATTGTATAAAAAATCGATATTTAGGTAGTTCATACCTTCTTTTAACAGAATAAAATAGCAAATACATCCAGATAACTGATTTGAACTTTTTATTCGGTATTACAAACCATGAATGACTGCAGGCCAGTGTCACGAAATGCGCGTATTCGACTAGGCCTTTTTAGGCCAGGCATCGGACAGCGCTTGGGATTTACCGCCCACGCAGGCGGCCCAATGTCTCTACAGTGTCCGTACGACGATCAATTCTGCTGCTTTTAGACACTTTTTAAAGAGTTATATAACAGATTTAATGAAGTAAATGACTAGTCTCATGAACTTTTATGGATTTTACATGTCCCCAAAATCACTTCCAATATTAGACAAATACAGATTTACGGAAATATATGCTAGGATTACGGACATGAAACATGCTCCGGCGAAATGAAGGACGGATTCTGTCATAAAATCGGTTTTAGATATAATTTTTAAATGATTATTGTAAAAAATCTAGACTATGAGACTTTATAAAAATCAAAATATAGGTAGTTCATACCTTCTTTTACCAGAATATAATAGACAATACATCCAAAAAACTGATTTGACAAAATTAAAAAGAACAAAATTAAGGCAAAAAATAATGCGTCATTTCACATGATTTTTACACACATTTTAAAACATTTTTATTCCCCCCCAAGTAACGAAAAAAACACAATCTTTGAACAAAAAGTGATAAATATGCATTGAAATTATGATGTCCACCATTAATTATGGACATTAATTAAGTAAGTCTGGTGTTTTAGTGATTTTCATCGACCCTCTCTGGACGATTGATCAAAAAAGATCGAAGGGCTTCTTAGTGTGTGGATGACGTCATCCGCGCGTGCAGATTTGTCAAAATGAAGCGCGCTCTGTCAAAATGGCAGCGCGCTCAATCTGAATAGGCGATGTACGCAACCGGGAGTACGTGCCCAGTGAGTGTGTATGCAATGTACTGCACTGCACTGGGCTGATATGTAAGCCCAGTGAGTGTGTATGCAATGTACTGCACTGCACTGGGCTGATGTAAGCCCAGTGGCAGTGAGTGTGTATGCAATGTACTGCACTGCACTGAGCTGATGTATCGCACGCTATACACAGTTTTCCACACAGTACACTTTCCTTACCTTAGTATAATTTCATTTGGTCATTGTGTGTGGTGTTAATGTGCATGATGATTGCCTGAAAAAAAATTGCTATACAAGTTTATCCAATTGCTATACAAAAATTATTTTGTATAGCAGATTTGCTATGCAATTTTTGGGCTGGAAATTATTCCCTGAAATAGGGTTAACCAGAGATGCTACCATGGGACTAATATGGGATCTGTTTCATCAAGACCTTTTATATAAAGTTCTTATTCCTCTGACCATCTTAACTTAGCCACAGAATATCAGTGACAAGTTTTAGATACCCAGCCTGGTTTCAATTAACACCTTTTAGTGCACTTGGTGAAATGCTGGACTATTGGCAGGGAAGTATAATGAAATAAACCCCGTGTTCACACACAAATTTCATCGTATAGCTAGTCGAGAGCTGACTAGCTATACCCTTCTCGACTAGCTATACGATGAAATTGTGTGTATGAACGCTCACTAACGATATGTCGTATAAAGAATCATCGTATAGCGAAACGGGGGTTTGAGCATCGTTTCGAACTAGAGCTGACTAAAGAATCACGCTCGTTTTGTGTGTGAACGCTCGGCGACTCGAAGGTTATACGACAACGGTATAACTGGGCGGGGCTTAACATGACAGCGTGTTACTTCACTCAGATTTGCGCTCGCTCACAGAAGACAGCAGACAGAAAAAAGACACCACACTGCGCAGTAGCAAACTGCGCACCTATACGATGTTTCGCTGTAGCTGTTTCGGGATCTTGTTTTTGTGTGTGTGAACGCTCGATGTTTCTTTAAATACGATGATTCTCTATACAACGTTTCGGGATAAAAATTTGTTGTGTGTGAATTTACACGCTGAAAGATAACTAACTTGATAGTTTTATTGTCTGGTCATGTCTCTCAATGTTCACTTTAGAAGATGCATAATATAAATATGAAAATCATCATCATCCTCCCCCACCCCTCCCCCTCCCCCCCCCCCCCCCCCATCATCATCACAATCACCATCACTATCACCATCATTGTTAATGATTTGTATATTTTAATTATTTTATTTTTGATCAAATACTCTTCTATTTCTCTCTCTTTTTCATGTATATATTTATGCGCACAGAGACAAGGATTATTATTATTATTATCATCATCACCATAATTTTCATGCAGATTTTCCTCCTCATGGGTAACTTTGTTTCCCTGTTACCCACCCCCACCCCCTTCTCCTCCTCTGGCTCATCCCTGGCTACTCCACTGTCCTAGGTCCGTTGACTTTGATCATGGGCGGCTGGGGTCGAATATCATCCTTCCTCTTTATCAGCTGTCAAGCAAAAAAAGAAGGGGTAAAAAAAAAGGTCCTTGCCCTTAGCTGCCAGAAATTATATGAATTTGATGATTTGCCCAAAAATAATATGAGCTTGCCTGAAATAATATGACATGAATTTGCCCAAATATGATAGGAGTTTGCTCCAATATAACATGCCTTTGCCTCAAAATTGCATGTTTTTGCCCCAATTTAAGGAGCTGTATATCCGCAAATTGCCTTTTTCAAAATCTCTGGGGGGTGCAGCCCCCTATAACCCCCCCCCCCCCCACACACACACACCGCATATGCCTATGACTGTGATAACAAATCTCTAAATGCACCCTACCTGGGTTTAATAGGAAGTCTCAATTTCTTCAAGTGCAAATTGACTGCACGGAGCCAAGATATAAATCTGATACCATTTTACAAATCAAATCAACCGTAGGATGTATTTAATTTGCGCGAATAAATTGGCTCTCGCGAGATCAGAATTAAAAATAGTTTTGATTGATTTCAGGAGTTTCTTTGAGCCAAAACAGCTAGCAAAGCTGAAGTTCATAGTCACACATGTTTAAAACTCTCCCTGATTGAATGTAATAAATGTAGCTTTTTTCATTTATATTTCTTTTCTGTCCACCTACTCTTGAATTAGAGTTTAAATAATGTCTGGACGTCACCTCGACTTTTGGGGCCTGTTACGGATATAATTTATACTACAACTCTACATCGAGTCTTGGGTAGCCCCAGACAAAAAAACATACTAACAAATCTGTTGATTTTAGTGCCTATTCAGGCAAGTCAAAAATTGTTTAAGAAATACCTGAAAAGTTTAGGTAAACATTGATAGTTCAACGAATTGCATGTTTGTGCAAATACTTTACAAGTTGTAGCAGGGTAGGAAATAAACGGGGTCTGAGGGCGACTTTGCCCCCTAATTTTCAAAATAGCCACCTGAAATCAGTAGGTAGCCCCTAAAATTACCATAGGGTATTATGTGTAATATTTTTTTATATCCATCAGATCGAAAAAGTAGCCCCCTAAAATAAAAATCAAAATCAAAAATTCTTTCCTTGAGTTGTAGAAGTGCAGGTGAATATTTTACTAGGATTTACACCCAATTCTTGAATCGAAATGTCCAATGTCAACACAGGGTCATTGAACTTTTCATAGCCCAATCCGCCTCACAACTTGAAGGTGATGTGATGACACTTCTCATATCTTGATTGGCCAGACTCACTAGCCGAGCCCTCGGGGGTCTCGAGTCAGTTTGGGTCTATCTGCCCACATCATGAAGACCACAATGTTTCTCTCTTAGTTCCACAAGTTTTGAAAGTGCCACGAAACAAATTTGAAAACGTATCCACTGCATGCAGACTATAAGGACACATTGGCTACTTATAAATATGGATATACATTATATGTCGACACTACGGATATTATGACTGAGAATAAAGGAGTCTGGACATAAGACAACCAACATCATATTCAAGCTAGAAAATTCTCGTTTTTCCCCCCATTCATATTACAAATCATTCAAAAGTATACATTTCAAATGATATTATGTGTGTATAGACAACAGATTAGAAAACAAATTTTTCTTCATTTTTTTCTTTTTCTTCAAAAGATTTGATAATAGTCCCTCAATTCAAGATGTATAGGGGTAAGAATTAAAAACAAATAAAGACTAAAATCCCAATACAGACATACAAATATTACCTGAATGCCAGTGCCCTATAACAGAGTAGGAAATACACGGGGCTGAGGGCGACTTTGCCCCCTAATTTTCCAAATAGCCCCCTGAAATCAGTAGGTAGCCCCTGAAATTACCATATATACTGTAGGGTATTGTGAAATATGTTGTGACATCCATCAGATTGAAAAAGTAGCCCCCTATATTGAAAAGTTAATTCTTTCCTTGCCCTATAAGGGCCTGAAAATGACTTGTTATGTACATGATTTATTTGAAAATGATTAGAATGAACTTGACTTTCTAGGTGACCAGTGTCTGAATGCAGGCTTTGAACTGTGTTATGGCATTATCACACTGCAGGCCAAAGAGGAAACCACAGCTCCCAAGATATATGTCAACACCACTCATCAGCTTAATATGACTGGGACAGTATACACCAAAGAAAAATATACAACTATGAATAGAGTCGTCTGGACATTGTCTGGACAGTCACCTAGACTAAATAGACAATAAATATTGAGCAGTGTAGTTGGGAGGACAGGGTCAAGAAAAAAATTAATATGAAAGATGATGATGATGGGTGTACATTTTTTTAAAAGAGGTTCAACCAGAGAAAATGTTACTTGACATCCCTTTAAAGGGATAGTTGAGTTTTGGTATAGAGGGCACTACACAAAATAATTTTTTTGTGTGATAATGAAAAACCGAGTGTCAAAATTGAAAGAGGATATAATTTTAATGACAGAATAAACTTTATTTGATCAAAAAGCGGTTCAGAAATGGCTGAAATATCCATAAACATAACCATTTGTAATAAATGTGGGGCCCCACAATTATTCAATAATTTTGAACCAGCCGTTAAAAAAAATATTTAAAATGCTTCCTCTTTTCAAACATTTATAAAAGAGGTTTTTAAATAGTTGTTGATTATCTCTCTATCTAATCACTATTTCAACAAAATATCACATGTATGCACAATATTTTATTTTAAATGGTTGAAACCGATGAGTGTTTAGAGAGCGCCCTGTTGAGTTTTAACGGCTCTTTTTTTATTAGTAATTTGTAATTTTGTATTCCTTTCGAGCATGGTGGGAGTTATAACTATTAGTTTGTCATGTAATGGTGCAGGTTTTGGTTACTAAATTTCAGTTTGACCAAAACTGTACTCTCTTTACCAGAACTCACCTATCCCTTTAACCCATTCAGGACTGGTCCCAAGAATACTTGCCTTGGAATCTATAGTGAATCACATTTCCTTTAAGATTTGGGTTACAGTAAATTTTACAAAAAGTACAAAAGATAGAAGTATGTATGCTGATAAATTAATTGAAAGTCTATGAAACACTGTTTCTTTGGATATTCAACAAATGCAAAACATGTGTATCCCCATCGAGTCTGTGCTTGAGCAAGACAATTAATCCACTAATTATGGCTGCTCTCTACATAAATGTGGACCTGGTAGTAGGTCTAAGTCTATGTAGGCATGGCCCTCCCAATGCCCATAAGCTGCTTAGGAGGAACGCTCCCCAGGGAGTGGAGATGACGTGAGCTATAAACCAATGTGTGCATGCAAAAGCTCATGTGAAACATGTTTAGGAGAACTTAGGGAATGTGCAATTATTAAATTTCTGTTCTATAAAATAAAACCAAGAAATTAACCCTTGTCCACGGGAATCTGGTGGGCTATGTACAAATAAAGGCTATGAGGATTTCAGAATCTCAATAGGAACGGGTTAATATACTTCTCCACAAGTACTCACATACTCTTAAAGGGACTTAGTAACATTGTCCAAATCCTCAAAGTAAAATTTTAATTCTAGCGGTTCCCTTATACCTTGTTGTATTCGTATTAACAATAAAATCACGGGACAGGTTTCAGTTTTTCAAATTTCCCTTTCGTTACAAAGATATGTATGATTGAAGTATTCAGATAAGAAAAACTCCGAGAATGCCAATTAAACCAGCCAACCAGGGGGTACTATTAGAATATGAAACCAAAAATTTGCAGCAAGAGGATAATATTCAATTGAGGAATTCAACGATGGGTTCTAGAATCACAAATGCAATAACAAATAAATTAATGCTATAAATCATGTCCATAAAATGAACAAACAATGAAGTTACATGTACATGCAAGAATGTCAGTGAAACTATAAAGCAGGTGTTAATAGGACACCCAGTTGAAATCAGAGAATATGAATCTATTATCTATCAGCGTGTTCACACACATTTTCATCCCTTAGTCATGACTAAAGAATCATGACTAACGATACGACGTATCATTAGTCATGATTAAACCAAACTACCTCTTACGTTCACACACACAGCCAAGATTCCACAACAGCTGGCTTCCAGGTGCACCGAACATCGTATAAGTGCGCAGTTTGCTACTGCGCTGTGTGTTGTCTTTTTTCTGTCTGCTGTCTCCCTGAGCTGCGCTGTGCGCGCGAACGTTCACGTTAAGCCACGCCCAGTTAGTTACAAGTCTTATAGCTAATCATGATTAGGCGAGCGAACGTTGTTCACACACGAAAAGAGCGTGATTCTAGTCAACTCTCGTACGAAACGACGATAAAAACCAGTGTTTCGTTAGTCATGACTAACGATACATCGTTTCGTTAATCAGCGTTCAGACACGCGAATTTTTTCGTATAGCTAGTCAGCAGCTGATTCTATAGTCAGCTGCTGATTCTTTGTGTGTGAACACGAGGTATTACTTTTTAGAAATGACATCCGGGTTAAAATAAATGAATGCAATAAATCATATTTAAAAGTTGACAAACAACGAAGTTGCAAGTACATGGAAGAATGTCAGTGAAATTACCAAGGGGGTGTTAATAGGACACCCAGTTGAAATCAGAGAATGTAAATCTATTAATTTTTAGAAATGGCATCCGTTGTTCAAATAAATGAATGCCATAAATCCTCTTTATTAAGTACCGGTAGACAATAAATGAAGTTACATGTATATATGCAACATTTCAGTAAAACTATCAAGGGGGTGGTACATAGGACACCACCCGTATTAAAATGAGATAATAATCAATAAAAATGTTTACAGATTTCAAAATTGATAAAGCCCATTATAATACACTTGTATGATAACAACTACCCCCTGAGTAGGCAAACAAAATGTACATGTAAGAATGTCAGACAAGATAATAACAAGGAGTTGTTAAAATATGACACCAAATTATTGAAGAAAGAGGAATGCATAGTGCAAGATAACATTATCAAATGATTGTTTATAGCCTGTTTTGGTCTATACACGTACATACAGGTAGTTAGTATAATTTTGTCTAATCACCATTTCGTCTAATTGCATTTCATCTAAAGAAAATGTTATCTATTGTCATTAGATCTACCATGCATTTTACCATAATCCTAAAGGGATGCCTGTAAAGCGTCAGATATTGCACAAAATGACATTTGAGACTTCAATCCTATATCAATATCATTGTAAAATACAATTGAAAGATTTGTGAAAGTTTGAAAGAAAACGAACACTGTTTACCTAGTGAAAAAAACGAATATTGAGTTCATATTTTATCACCGAATACTGATGGCCTGCCGTAGATTTGTCGCAGTAATAATCATCCGTTTGCGATATCCGCACCCGTGTATGTTTACAGAGGGTACAGAATTCATGGAATTTGCGCGCGCTCGGCTCAAAGTTCAGTCGTGTCGGGAAGGTTTCCCACGCGCGCTGGCCAGACGTGTTCAGCTACGGCAATTGTACTTTTTATCAAAAGCGTTAGCTAACGCTTTTGAAATAATGATTTTCAATGATAATTATCTTCATACTAAAGGGACATTTGAAAAAAATGTAACCTATTTTATTCTTCTCTTACCATAAGCTAAACAACACAGCAGAAGAGAAACGAGGAAGCTCCAAGTATTTTTCGTCGAGTTAGACACTTTACAGGCATCACTTTAACAATACTGGTGTATGAAAAACAACAATTGGATAAGTAAGCCTACTGGCCATTAGACGAATTAGTGACACATTGACACAGTAAATGTTATTAAAAACAAGATTTAGTGATTGTGTCTAGATAGACTGTGAGATGAACTGCCATGTAGACAAGTTGAATGTTGAATAGACAAAATGATTCTTAGACCAATTAAGTTTTAGACAAACTGGCTAGAGACAAAATGGTAATATTATCAGTATTTTATAACTCCCGAAATGGATTTCTATGATACCTAACCCCGGGGTGTGAATGTGACATTGTGATTGTCTGTGAGTGTCATTTTACTTTCATCTCCTTATATTTCATAATGATGTTTACAAAGTATATTTATTGAACAAAACAACTTCATTTATAGAACATTATACCAATATAATGTCAGTTTTATATATTCAATCCCTCCACTTCTTATGAGATTATTTACAATTTATTTACAATTTATTGTACAACTAATATTATTGAGCAAAACTGATATATTGCGATTTATAATGTTCCTTCTCGTTAATCATATTTTGACAGTTAAATTACTTGGGCCAAGCTCAAATCTCACTGAGAGGTAATGAAGTTGATTGGGGAATACTTACAGTAATGAGCAACTACTGTTACTTGAAGTTGAGGTGTACTTTGTAGCTAGGATTGCTAAGAAAGTATGACCAAGGGACCTATTAAAATAATTCCATATAAACCATGTTATTTCATTTGCTGTTATTTGTTTTACCCTTCACTGGAGTTATTTTTCATCAAATGCTCATGATTTCAGTTTGAGTTGCTATTGAGTAAAAGCAAACTTAGTTGGGGATCTGACTTTCTTAACTATTAAGTAATGAATCAATTTTAAATTAACCTAATTAAAGTAATTGCACAACAAATAGTCCAGACTCCATGAATCTGTCCAAATGACTATTTGCACTCAATCTCTTTGCTCTATTTTTGGTGTCATTTGTCCCTGACAGACAGCCATTATTCCAATTATGCAAACACTTCAGCTTTGTCAAGAAAACTACAGATTGACTTCACGAGGTACATCAAATACCTTTCTGTATCCTGTTGCTATAACATTTTTACTGATCTCATCCTTTCAAGTATTTAACAAGGGAAAGCTAAAAAAACGATTAATGCAATATATCTTTGGTATCATCAGTTTCAGACAGACAGACATCCTAGAAGCAAACACTTTAGCTTTGACAAGAAAACTAACGATTGCCTTTAATAGGTACACTGTACATTGAATACCTTTCTGTATCATGCTGCTATAAGAAAATTTAAAATCTGATCCTTTCTATTATTTAAAGGGGTAGTACAGTTTTGGTAAGGTTGAGCTGTAGTAACCAAAACCTTCAGAATAACACTACAACCTGATAGTTATAACTCCACCATGCTCAAAAGTTATAGAAAATTACAAACAACTACCGAAAAAAAGTACCGTAAAACTCTGTGTATAAGACACACTTTTTTTCCATCGGAAAATGTTCAAAGTGGGGGGTGCGTCTTATACACAGGTACAGCCCCCCCCCCCCCCCCCCCCAAAAAAAAAAAAAAAAAAAAAAAAAAAATGTGTATAACACATGGTTTAGGGTATGACAAGAACTTACTGTCAGTTGTAGCATTCAGCTAAATATACCTTTTTCTCACACAAAAAGTATTGGTTACAGATGTAAAAATTGCAAGTTTATTGAGCAGTAATACTGCTGCTAATGAATATTCATACATTCGTGAGCAGCAGTACAAATTCAATATGCAATTTTCTAACCAGTGGTTATAAATTTTGCTTATGATTAAAATTAGTTAGTAAATTTAGAAAATTGCATTATATTTAGTGAGTATTGGTGCTCATGAATATTCATGAATATGAATATGAATATTTATGAGCACCAGTGTTAAGTACTGCTAAATAAATGTGCAATTTGTGTACTAACCACTATTTTTATGTGAGAAAATGATTGATGAATGCTACATTCAACATTAAGCTTTTGTCATGCCCTAGACCAGTGATATGAGCATTCCAACAGCATTTCAGGGTTTACAAAAAAAAAAACAGGGTGTCCCCCCCCCCCCCCCCAAAAAAAAAGTTTTTTTTTTTTTTTTTTTTTGCTGTGAAAGTTGGGGGTGCGTTTTATACACGAGTGCGTCTTATACACAGAGTTTTACGGGAAGTATTACGCCTGTTATCATTCAAAAAGAGCCATTAAAACACAAGAGGGTGCTCTTTAAAAAAGTATTGGTTTCACTCCATTTTCATACAAAATTATGCATGTGTTGTTTTGTTGAAATAATAATTAAATAGAGACTTCATCAACAGCTATTTAAAATCACCTTTTGAAAATTGTTGAAAAAGTGTAAGGATTTTTTAATTTTTCAAAAAATCATGTTATAAATTTGGGGCCCAAATTTATTCCGTTTGGATATTTTTATTGATATTTCAGCCGTTTCTGAACCGATTTTTAACAAATAAAGTTTATTCTGCCATTCAAATTGTATGCTCTTTCAAATTTTACACTCAGTTTTTTATTATCTCACACAAAAATTATTTCGTGCAGCGCCCTCTATACCAAAACTGAACTACCCCTTTAACAAGAGAAAGTAAATACAACAGAATCTTACCCAAAAATAGCTAATGCAACATATCTGTAGTATCAATACAGACAGACCGATATTAAGTCTAAACACACACTTCCAACGTTGACGCAAAGTACAGATTGACAAGACAGACAAGAGGTACGTCAAATATATAGTTCTGTAACCTGCTGCTATAACATCATTGTGATTCCATCTTTTCCAGTATTGAACATTTAGCAAAGCTAATACAACAGAATCTAAGCCAGTGAGAGCTAATGCAAGATATCTTTAGTCTGGACAGACAGATATTAGGACAAAGCAAACACTTCAGCTTCGACAAAAAGTAAAGATTGACTTCAAGAGTAACATCAAATACATTTCTGTATCCTGCTGCTATAACATCTTTACTGATCCCACCCTTTTAAGTATTTGACCAGGGATAACTAAATACAACAGAATCTAAGCCAGTGAGAGCTAACCCAAGATATCTTTGGCAACATTAATCCGGACAGACAGATATTAGGAATAAGCAAACACTTTAACTTTGGTGCAAAGTAAAGATTGACTTCAAGAGGTACATCAAATAGAGTTCTGTATCCTGCTGCTATAACATCTTTACTGATCCCATCCTTTGAAGTATTTGACCAAGGAAAGCTAATTAATACAACAAAACCCAGGGAGAGCTATAAATGCAACATAGTTTTGGTGCCATTAGTCTGACAGAAATGTTTCTAAAAATGCAAAGTTCTTCGGAGCAGTACTAGCGAACAAGTCAAGAGGATAGGCTCTATATTTTGAGAGCAGGGTAAATATACCAGTAGACATTACTATTTGACAGGTAAATAAATATGATCAGTGTCATCAGCCTGTCAGTCTACACACTAAAATACATTTAACTAAAATAATCTGATGAAGATACTCTGAAAGTCTGAATCTTTCTTTGCTAAAATACCATGTCTTAGGCCTAGCTTTATATAATGAGTATATATAATGTTTAGTATTTTCATTTCGAGAACTGAGTATAAAATATACAAGTACATATTTTGGGGGACACATTTCAAAATAAGCTGCAAGCTTTTAAAACACAACTGATTTTGTTTCTAAAAATGCAAGCTTCTCCTGAATGGGTTAAATATAAAAGTAGACATTACTCTTTGACAAGTGAATAAACACTATCAGTATCAGTGTCAGTTTGTCAGTCTTCAATATTTATAATGAGTCCGCAGCACTGGCTTATATCTGCTGAAAGTTATTTTGTTTAAGGGGGGGGGGGGGTGCATGAATAGATCATTCCCCCTGAACAAATACAAAATCTGAAATTCAAATTTGATCTGAAAATCGTACATATTGCTATATTTGGATAATATGTAGAAGATCACTAAAAACTAGGATAAAATGCAGTTTAGATTTATTCTGACCACTGTGAATTCAATCAACTATCAATAAGTATTCCAAACAACCACAAGGAACACTGATAACAATTTGGAGTGTTATAATTTGTGTTTGCTTCATAGTAAAAAGCAAGAAAAATATTAAGGATTATTCAGTAGTCTGTAAAAAAAATATATATACAGACCTTTATCCTTGTTTTATCCATTTTTCTCTCCTTACAATAAAAATCTGTGGCATTAGTGGGGGATTTCATGGGCCTATGACACCCCCCTCTGACAGGTTCTACAATAGACCTGGTTTCCTCTTATTAAAGCCCCTGCACACTTATTCCAGATTCTGTCGGATTATTGATTCCTTAAACTGCAATTATCGGATAAGTTTTTTCTATCAGGGTGTCATCTGCATAGAATTTTGGTCCCTCTTTTTAATAGAATTAATAACAAATAACCATAAGACGTTGCCTCTTGGTATGTTATGAGTACCCATTTAGGTCTATACCAATTTGGTCTGCTTGCAAAATCAGAATGCAGCGACTTAGGAATTAGGATAAGGGATTAGAATGAGGGTTATGCAGGGCTCAACACTTGCACTGGCCCGCTGGCCCAGGGCCAGTGAACTTGCACTTTGGACCAGCAAAAATGTATAAAAGTCATATTTTGGTGGCCCGATCGGGCAAGCCGATTTTCAACCCGATATTGAAAAAATTCGAAAAATCTTGTTTTCTTCCATGTCATGCTTCTATAATAATAGGTTTGATCAGGAAAGAGTGATATTTTGAAAAGTAAAAAGTTTACTCATGAAATGAAATTTTTCGGGCCACCAGAAAGGGTAAGCAAATTATTTTACTGGCCCGACCGGGCCACCGACTTAAAAAGTAAGTGTGGAGCCCTGGGTTATGGGTCAGAATTATGTTTGGTAAACTGTAAGGATTAAGGTTTAGTAGTCAAGTTTGGAGTTTGGAGTTTGGAGGGGCTTCAGGCATCATGTAGTAGACCACATGACACGCAGACCAAATGGGTGTAAACTAACCAACCATAAACATCTTCAAACTAGGCGAGAGAGATACAATGAAATGCTTCAAAACTCTTGAAAAACAGGAAGCTTCTATTGAGTGGGGCTCATACGGGATTGGGTGGTTAAATCTTGTTATCTTCCTCTACTCATTATGGAATGTGCTAGAGGATGCAGTTGATGACAGATTTCGGCAAGATCAAAAATCTTCTTCTTTTTTCTACTTCTTGTGAAGACATTAATGGAGAACATTTTCTATGGATTTCATAATAATGCCTAGATGAGCATGTGAAATTATAAGTGTTATCACAAAAAATTGTTTATAGATCCTTTCCTTGAGTTACGATATATTGTTATCTTCCTTTGCTCATTATGAAATGTGCTAAGACGATGCACAGCTGATGAAAGATTATGGCAAGTTTTAAAAATTCTTCTTCTACTACTCCTTGTAAAGAAAAATATAGGGAACATTTTCCCAAAATGTCCATGGATTTCTTTGTGCAGGAGCCTGTTATCATTCAAAATTATAAGTTTCACCACAAATGTTTTTAGATAATTTCTTTGAGTTAAAATCTTGTTATCTTTCTTTTCTCATTAGGAGGACGTAGGTTTGATGACAGATTTCGGCAAGATGAAAAACATCTTCAGCTATTCTTCGTAAAGACTCTTTAATATGGGATATCTTTGTGCCTATTATCTAGTAAGATGAGAATTTTCTATTAAAAAAATGTTTATGGAGTTAATATCAGTATCTTCCTCTTCTCATTCCAGCAAGATCAAAATAATCTTCTACTTCTTATATGGAATGCCATTTTTTCATAGATTTCTTTGTGCCTATTCTTATTTCATGTGATAATTTTTATCACAAATCATGTATAGATATTTCCTGCGAGTTAAAACATTGATATCTTCCTCTACTCATTGTGGAACGTGCTAGGAGGATGCACGGTTGATGACAGATTTCGGCAAGATGAAACAAAATAATGTCTTCTACTCTTTGTGAAGACACTTAAAAAGGGGGGGGGGGGGGTCTTTGCGCCTATTATAGAGTAAGATAATTTGTTATCATAAATGTTTAGAGAGTTGAATTATTGTTATCTTTCCTCATTAAGAGGAAGAATGGTTGATGACAGATTTCGGCAAGATCAAAACATCTTCTTCTCTTCTTCTTAATTGCGAAGCCCCCCAAAAGAGGGAATTTCTTCTTTTTTTCAAGGATTTCTTTGTGTCTATTATCATGCAAGGTTGTAATAGATATTTCCTTTGAGTCACAATATCGTAATCTTTCCCTACTCATTATGGAAAGTGCTAAAGATGCATGATTGATGAAAGATTTCGGCAAGATAATAAATAGTACGCCTTCTTCTACTCTTTTTGAAGACATTTATACAGGAGAATTTTCCCAAGAATTTATTAAGATGATAATTTTTAGTGCAAATGCACTAATACAGATATTATGTTTTAAGAGTTAAAAATCTTCCTTTCCTCATTACCAAATGTGCTAAGATGTAGGGTTGGTGAGACACCAGGGGGAATGTTTTCCAAGAATGTTCATGTGCCTATTATCATGTGACCGGCACTGCTTGTTATGTGGTAGTTTTCATCACAAAAGTGTTCCTTTATTCCAAAATAGATATTTCCTATCCCCCTTGGGATTATTGCTTGTTATAGAGAGAGCAATATAGAGCAAACTATTATGTTTTCTTCTTTTTCTCTCTAAAATAGATATTTCCTTGGATTGTAATCTTCTCCTTTCCTTTCCTTGTTATACATGTGGCGATGACACCCAGTCGATGACAGGGTTACAACAAGAGATCAGAGAATGTGTCCCAAGGATCTCCTTAAAGGGATCTAGTAACTTTGTCAAAATCCACAAAACTCACTTAGAACTCTAGTGGTTTCGCTCAATCCTTGTTGTATTTCGTATGACCAAGAGAAGCATGAAGCAGGTTTTGGTTTTCTGAACTTCCCTTTTGTTAGAAATATATATTTACGATTGAAGTGTTCAGATTTTTAATTATCCACTGGAAAATGTCAACTGTGTACAAATTTAGTGCAATTAATTAGCAAATATCACACGACACTTCTGACTCGGTCATATGACATTTATTTACCATGGAATATTCACACATCACTCAGTGGAAATCAGATTACAGAAATACATATTATGTCAACCCTTCGCCAGTTTTTTGCACATGTCGACAAAGTTACTTGATCCCTTTAATGGTAATTCTTATTACAAATGTAAATCGTTTTCATAACAAAACAAAATCTGTCTTTTCTAAAAATTGATATTTCCTTGTGGTTTTGTTATCCTTGGAGATTAAGAAGTTTATGAGAGGGCAATCTATATGTTGTTGTGATGACATACCATTATCATGTGTACATTCAAGCAGTACATGGTACATTTAAATCATAACACAGTTTCATTTTCTATCAAATTTAGGTACCTTCCATCTTGCATGAAAAACACAGGAATCAATCAAATTATGTGCGAATCTCAGAGATTAAATGTGGAATAATCTGATTTCTTCAATACAATCCTGCACTAACCACCTCCAATAGTCCCAATCATTCAAACTGGTGTGGTATTTAAGGCTTAGTAAGTTGTTTGTTTGGGATCTGAAGGATTTTTCATTCATCTTGTGAAAAGAAGTGTAATCCTGTTGTGTGAACCTCCTTAAAAAAATGTTGAACACTGATTAAATAATCATAGGTGTTTTTTTAATAAGATTTATCCAACTTTTCAGTCCGGACGTCTCCCATATTCGCAAAGTTATTCACTTGGTGTGGAATTTGAAGATTTTAAGTTGTTTGTTTGAATTTGCAAGATTCTATATTCATTTCAACACTTGATCAGATCAGCAAAGCAAAAATGAGTTATAAATAGTTATTTATTTTTTAAATAACAAATTCTGGGCCTGACAGTACCATCTTAAAAGATGAAAAGCGGCCTTAAATGCACATCACACTTTAATTAATCTTAATAAATTAATAAAACACTTTACTACAAGTAGATGTTTAAAATTGGTTAGGCTCTATAAATGGGTAACCGGAAGGATGGAAAGGAGTTACTTAGCACTGTGTGCACCTACGAGGTGGCCTAGCTGGAATGCTCCCTAGGGAGTCGACAATGTGCACTTTGTGTGCTGGATTGAGTGCAGTATGTATCAGATGACCGGGATAATAATAGTGATGCGCTGCGAGCGTCGAAAGACGGAACGTGCGCTATATAAGTAGCCACCATTATTATTATTATTTATTATTCACTGCAGTATTAAATGCATCAAAGAAGACTCTTGAATGCCTCCATTAACACAAAATAAAACGGGACTCAGATGTTAGATAAATCTGTTAAAAAACGCCCATCAGTGTTCAATATTTTGTAGGAATATTTCTAAGGTGATATTCACTTACTTATTGACTTTGTACACAGTTTAAATTCTCCCATAGATAATTATAAATCCAAACTCTTCAATCATACATATTTATAATAAAAGAGAAATTTGGAAACTGAAACCTGTGCTATGCTTCTATTGGTATTACAAATAAAAGGTATTTTGAGGTACATGTATGTGAGAGGTATCAGGTAAAAATGTCAGCACTGGTAAAAATGTAATTTAGTTTGAAGTAAACTTTGTGGATTTTGACAACGTTACTACATGAAGATCCCTTTAAAAATACAATTGTTCCTTCCCTAGTTGTATGCTTTGATATATTGCTAAGTCTTATTTGGAAAAAATGGGTGCAGACAATACAACACAAAGATTTTCAGTATCAACACATTGTATGGAACTAACTATAGCCTTGGGGTGCAAAATATTATTATGGATTGAAAATTGCCAATTTTGTGATGGAACCATTACTCTACACTGTATTTGGTTTTAAAATTCATGTTTTGAAATTGGTTCCATTTATGAGTGAGACAAAGTATGGCTTATGAATCATATTCTTCTTATTTTGTTTTACTAAAGTAATTAATACAAAAAGTACTGTAAATCAGGGTGATTTTAAAAAAGTAAAGTGATTTTGAACTAGGATCTTCGACTGCGCGCAGTCGAAAATGATGCCTCCGTCATTGCGCGATTTATATATATATCAAGCCCAAATTATCATACACTGAATTAATTCTGTCAATTCAATTTTGATGGTAATCTGTCTATCAGATCTTGACATATCACAATTATGAGCTATATACATAAGTGACCCCAATATTTTATTAGTTTATTAGCTCCCCAAAATTCAAATTATAGGTACCAAGTTTGATGATTATTGGTCAACTGATTCTTGAGATATTTTTACAAAATGAGTCCTGTGACCTTGACCTTTGACCTCATGACCCCACAATCTAATGACTACAAATGCTCCCTAAGATACACTCAGGTACCAAGTTGGATTGAAATCTGACATTCAGTTCTTGAGATTTCAAATTACAAGCTATTTTTACATATATATACAAAATGAGCCATGTGACCTTTGACCTCATGGCCCAAAAATCTAATCAGTTCATTGGCTCCCCAAGATACATACATGTACCAAGTTTGGGCAGAATCCGTCAATCGGTTCTTGAGATAACGCGATCACGAGCTATTTTTGCATATATAATGAGCTCTGTGACCTTTGACCTTTGACCTCATGACCCCAAAATCTAATCAGTTCATTGGCTCCCCAAGATACATACATGTACTAAGTTAAGTTAGAATCCGTCAATTCGTTCTTGAGATAATGCGATCACAAGCTATATTTGCATATATAATGAGCCCTGTGACCTTTGACCTCATGACCCCAAAATCTAATCAGTTCATTGGCTCCCCAATATACATACATGTACCAAGTTTGGTCAACATCCGTCAATCTGTTCTTGAGATAATGCGATCACGAGCTATTTTTGCATATATAATGCGCTCTGTGACCTTTGACCTTTGACCTCATGACCCCAAAATCTAATCAGTTCATTGGCTTCCCAAGATACATACATGTACCAAGTTTGGTCAACATCAGTCAATCCGTTCTTGAGATAATGCGATCACGAGCTATTTTTGCACATATAATGAGCTCTATGACCTTTGACCTTTGACCTCATGACCCCAAAATCTAATCAGTTCATTGGCTCCCCAAGATACATACATGTACCAAGTTTGGTCAACATCCGTCAATCCGTTCTTGAGAAAACATAATGCCTCCGGCAACTTCGTTACGGAGGCATAAAAAACATTATTCAGATTTGCTCTTAACCCATTCCCTGCGAGATTCTGAAAACCCACACGGTTCCCATAGTCAAGGGGTTAATAGCGTCTTTTCGCTCGACGACGCAAGTGCTAGCACGGGGATTTAAATCACCTGTGACCGTCTCCGTACTCTGGCTACCGTCGCGATCTATTTGCAGTTTCGCAGTGCAGAGCACGGGGAACGTGCATCGATACGATGGGAACGTGTCCTTGCTCGAGAGAACAGGCGCGCTGATTGGCTGACCATGCACTGACCTCTGGCTGACCCATTGAAGTATGGACTGTCCGCGCCGCTCTACGCCGGACGCTAATTCAGCCGAATACCGGAAATTTTCGCTCTGAGTGCGACCCCCCGCTAAGATTAGCGTTGTAAAATAATAACCGCGTCGTCGTTGCGAAAACAGCCTATTAAGCATGTTTCCTGAAGGGGAAAAAAATGTTATTGTTCTTCTGGGGTAACATTTTCAGAATAAAACTACAAAAAATCCCTTTGGTGATCCCTGCACATATATCCAGAAGTTGATTTCTTATCCTGCGGGTTTGTGTCAGGTTTAAATATGATAGCTTCTAACCTTTTGTGAACATTGAAGGGGGTTTCAGGGACTCAGGGAGGAAAGATCAACAGATGGGCTCCTAGCTGAGTCGATGGACCCGGTCTAGCAATACAGAGGTTTGTTTGTTTGGTCGTTAATTACAAATTTTTACTAATTGTACGGAGAGAATCTGCGATAAATAACAAACATGAGGTTGATGGTTTCTTCATGTGTTGCAATTGAGCTGTTTTTTTTTTTCATCAGCTGTTGTACACCTGATACATGTAGGATCCATCGGCCACTGAACCAAAAGAGGAGATAGATATTCATGAGAGAATCATAGAATCTGAGATGATCATAAAGGAATATGGTACATGTGGTCAATCGCTGCTGAGGGTCAGTGGCCACAGACAACTTTTGAGAGTGGGAGGGGGAGGGGGGGGGGAATCATAGAATATAACATAATCATAAAGGAGTATGGTACATGTGGTCAATCGTTGCTGAGGGTCAGTGGCCACAGACAGTTTTGTTGAGAGTATGTGTGGGGGGGGGGGGGTTGGGGGGGGGGGGGGGGGGCGTCGACTAATAATAACAGAAGGATAATGGCTTTTCATTTATTTTTTTTTGCCCCCCATTCCCCTGTTGTCTATGTGAGTGATGTATTTGAAGGTTTTTAAACTCATTTGACCATAATTTGAAAGTTGGGATGGGCAATCAAAACAGACTCGAAATATGAACAAGGTATTTAAGGGCTAATGACCCTTCAACGAGATAAAGATGAGAAATCGCTATTAAATTGAAAGGAGAAACAGACAACGAAATACAACAAATTAAGGAGGGCATGTGGTTAATGGTTGGTTTGCGTGCTGTGATTGAAGGCCTTTTTTAACATCTGTCAAGCAGCTGATCAATCATTTGACTACATGTATTGTATGGACAGCATCAAAGTGTTTCTTGGTCCTGTACCTAAAACACAGCTTTCATTCAAATCACTGGGAATCATCTTTGAAAGAAAACTTTTGTGATTGGGGAAAAGACGATAACACATGAAAATCTTTGCCATCTAGTAAGAAAATGAATTTGGCAGATACATACATTAGGTGCTTTAAAACACAGCTTTTATTCAAATCAACAGGGAATCATCTTCTAAAGGAAATTATGGAATTAAATATGTAACTGTATGTTGAAAGACCATGTACTGTATCTACAACGTATTAATACAACAGCAAATTTTCTCAAGAAATTACAATTTCTCATTAACCCCTTGACTACGGGAACCGGGTTGGTTGTGTACAAAGTCTATGGGGATTTCAGAAACTCAAAGGGAACTGGTTAAAGGGATAGTTGAGTTCTGGTAAGGAGAGTACAGTTTTGGTGAAACTGAATTTTAGTAACCAAAACCTGCATCATTACATTACAAACTAATATTTATAACTAGAAAGGAACAAAAAATTACAAATGACGTAGTAAAGATCATGTTATCATTCAAAAAGAGCCGTTAAAACGTAAGAGGGCGCTCTCTAAACACTCATCGGTTTCAACCATTTTGAATTAAATATTGTGCATGTGATGCTTTGTTGAAATAGTGATTAGATAGAGAAATAACCAACAACTATTTAAATACCTATTTTGTAACTTTTTGAAAAGAGGAAGCATTTTAAAAAAAATTTTAACGGCTGGTTCAAAATTCTCTAATAAACCCGGGGCCCCGGGTTTATTACAAATTGTTATATTTATGGATATTTCAGCCATCTCTGAACCGATTTTGATCAAACAAAGATGATTTTATTATTTAAATATTATGCTCTTTCAAATTTTACACTCAGTTTTTCATTACCTCACAAAAAAAAAAAGTAGTCTAGCGCCCTCTCTACCAAAACTCAACTATCCCTTTAACTTTGTTCAGAGGAAAATCTGAACATTTCGCATTTGACTCTGGATAGATTTCATCTCATCTGTCAAAACAGGTATTTGCACAGTACGGAAAGAAACAAACTTCATCCATATTGGTTCAAATAATTCAGTTCAGAAAGACCATGTATCTACAATGATTTGGAGACTGAACATATTATTAAAACAACAAATTTCACTAGAAATTACAAATTCTCATTAACTTTGTTGAGAGGAAAATCTAAACATTTCGCATTTGACTCTAGATTTCATCTCACCAGTAAAAAAATGGTATTTGCACTAAGGCTGAGTCATGTCGGTAATTGTCGGAACCGGGTCCCGATAAACTTTTACCGGTCGGGAACCGGTATCCCGATAAATTTTTACCGTCGAAACTCGGACCGGTAAAATCACGCAATCGTGCACGCATCGGCAAAATGCACTGTTTGGGGCTTATATTGCTCTTTTTATATGCAAATAACATAATAAATACTGAGGCTTTAATGGATTTACATATCAATCTTTACGGGAAAATAGTTACATTATCCAGAATTAACTCAGTTTCACATGAAAAGTTTTTTTTTTTTCGAAGTAAATTTATCGTTTGTTCACCATTGCCCATCGCAACACGGTTCACAGAAACTTAGCCCGCTAGTCTGGGGGAAACATCACATGTACGATCGCTTGTGACTGTGAGCCACTGCATGCCCTTAAAAAGTGGCTATAAATTAGCCTTTTCGCAATCAACACCATTTTGATATTCTACTTACATGATTTCGAATGGCGTTTGACAGCCGAACAGAAAAAAAAAGAGCCCCGAAACAATGAAAACAACTACTCAAAACATCAATAAAAAACGACTACATCGCTCCAATTCGCTCGTATACCCTGTGTGCAAGTTACGGGGTCTCTTTTCTTGCGCAAGATCCATCCGCCGGGGACTTCCCCAATTCCTGGCGGATGGATCTTGCCGATAGAGGGCGGACTGGAACATAGTTCCACCGGCCCAGCGAATGAATCTCGCGGAAGAAAAAGAGACCCGTAACTTGCACACAGGGTATACGAGCGAATGGGAGCGATGTAGTCGTTTTTTATCGATGTTTTGAGTAGTTGTTTTCATTGTTTTGGGGCTCATTTTTGTTTCTGTTCGGCTGTCAAACGCCATGAAATCATGTAAGTAGAATATCAAAACATTTTTAAATGGTGCAAATGACCAAAAAACGTATTTTGAGCCACTTTTTGAATGCACTGGCTCATCAGCTGGATCATACAAAGATCCATCAGACAACTCCCCTGGAGTATCGGACTAACATTGTGTGCACATACGCCGACAATATCGTTCAAATGACTAGCAATTTTGCGCTTCCTGTTCAATTTCTGACTGTCAAACGAATTAATGAACCAAGAATTTCTCGAAAATAACCACTCTTTAAAGTAAATGATATCAATTGCCCCGTTTTTATTTGAATTCCGCTACATTATTGTGATAATCTTAATTTCTTTTTTAACATTTTATTTTTTAAATTTTTTTTTCGGGGCACTGTTTCCCGATATACCGAACCGGGTCCCGATTGAAACGGTCGGTAACCGGTGTGATCGACCGAACCGACTCAGCCTTAATTTGCACAGTACGTAAAGAAACAAACTCCATCCCGCATATTGGTTTTAATAATTCAGTTCAGAAAGACCATGTATCTACAATGATTTGGAGACTGAACGTATTATTAAAACAACAAATTTCACTAGAAATTACAAATTCTCATTAACTTTGTTGAGAGGAAAATCTAAACATTTCGCATTTGACTCTAGATTTCATCTCACCAGTAAACAAATGGTATTTGCACAGTACGTAAAGAAACAAACTCCATCCATATTGGTTTAAATAATTCAGTTGAGAGAAGATCTAGTTCAAAGTTTTGTAATGTAATGTACAAAGTCAACAAGTTGGCTGGATTCTTTTTTTTCTATATGAAATATTAGTATTCAATATCCATGCAAAATATCTAGGCTATCTGGTTCAAAAGATGATTTGATTTGTCATTTTCTGATATTATGAAAAGATATTTGATATGTCTATTGCTCACCTCATATTGTCCTGAAGGAATGGAAATCTTGGATGCCGACCAAGCACCAGCGGGCAATACAGGTTCCCCTATTGTAACACCAGAGAAAACATGTGTTTGGAGCTCTGCATGGCTTTGTTAAATCGCTAGTGCAAGTCCATTTCTGCATTTCACGATTCACGATGGAAGAAAAGGGATAAAAGACACCAAAGTGAAAGATCTAAAACCTGCACGATATAGACACTTACAAAAGAAGATAGAAGCTGATGTAACTTCACAATTGTGATATTGTGAACCCAAAACAATTTTCTATTGAGGTGGAGCAATAAAATAATGAATTGAATTTAGTTGAATATGGGTTTGACAGCTAGATCCAGTTCAGAGTCAAAGGTACAGAAGTTTCCCAGTGTATATTTTAAATATTTTTTTTTAATAATAAAGAAAAAAGTAGAAAAAGCTTCTTATTATTCTTAATAAAAAGGGCAAATACCGTCGGGCAATACAGCCTATACAGGTTCCTTTACCAATTCCTGTTGTAACACTGGAGAAAACATGTGTAAGTAACCCTACATGCCTTTGATAGAGCTGGCAGGTCCATTCCACGTGGGAAAAAAGATGAAAAACACACAAAAATTAAAGATCTACAGCCTGCCTAAAGCCTAATATTTAAATGGAAAGTTCAGTGTTGGTTTTTTCGTGAGGTAATAAAAAACCAACTGTAAAATTTGAGAAAGCACACAATTTTAAACACAGAATAAACTTTCTTTGATACAAATTGGTTCAGAAACAGCCAAAATATCCATAAATATATCGGGGCCCTATTACAGTGTACATAAAGATTCACGATTAATCGTATGATTGATAAATTGATCAAACGACCAATTAATTAGTTGTATGATCAATCGATCGTACGATTAATTGTGAATCTTTATGTTACGGGGCCCTGAGTGGAATAAATGTTGGGACCCAACATTATCTTTTGAATATGTAATTGCTTAGCCCAGAACTTTAAAAAGACAAGTAACTTCAAGAGAAACAGGATATTTATCTGTGTTGATCAATACTTACACAAAGTTATCTAGTATTTAAAGGGAACCACCACCCAAACATAGTATTATTAGAAATGCAAATAATTTGTCTCAACTTGTTGGTGGAATGGAAGTTACTATTAACTATTACATTTCATTCATAAGAATATTATTTTTAGCTGGTGGTTCCCTTTAAGATGAAAACATCTAGCTAGGGTTCAATGTCTCCCACTATAAGGACTGGCAATTTAAAATGAAATGATTTGTTTTTATTTTATCACTATCAGATCCCACAGCCCCGAACAATTACTGTCATTTTCTCATCTTAAGAGCAAAGTATTTTCATATTCAACTTCAAATCTGGTCTTTAATTTAACAGTTCAAGAAGATCTTGTTCCATAGAATCCAATACAAGTACATCAAACGTCAAAGCTATAGTATACAGTCTAAAAGGAAAAATCCAGCCCTTAATCGGTAACTTACAAGCTCCTGAGCGAAAAAGAGACAAATCAAGTCCTTGATATCCCAGCAATTTAATGGCTCTCATTCAATCTCCATGATTAATGGCAGTCATTTAGGGACAATCGCTTCTAAATTGACGTTTAGGGGAAGCAGCGAGAGCGGCATGTAATTTCACTGCGAGAACAACAATACAAACAAAGTCAATGAAAGAGGGGGTAATTTTCCAGCAGACGCAGATATGCCTAATAGCCCTAGGGCGGGTTTAGAAGTCATTGTTCTCTCGGACAATGGTATGACAAAGGGAGAACGGGAAAATGACACATAATCCGTGGTTCGCCTGACATCTTTTGTTGAATTTTGCTCATTTAACAGGTTTGATCTGCCATCAAGGTTCCCATATTGCCAATTACAGGTCATATTTCTCAGTGTTCCCAAACTGCACTGGGATGCCTTATGTCAGGGGGGACCTGCTTCTTTTTATCTTATCATCTTGTAATAATGCTCTTTTATTCCATGTATAAAATGTATGACATCTTTTCTTTTTGTTTGTTTTCATTTTGCAGACCTGTTCGATCTGCCACATCGAGGTTCCTATTTTTGCCAATTACAGGTCCCATTTCTGTTCCCAAACTGCACTGGGGTGCCTCACGTCAGGTGGGACCTGTGTTTCCTTCATGTCATTCCGAAACAGATCTGTATCTTTAATAGTCCTCCCACCTCTCTGATCTTATAATGCACTTTTGTAAAAAAAAAAATGTATGTAAACTAGAAGTAAAGTACATATTTTATGAATTATAATGTGTTTTCACAGAAAAGCTGCAGTGAAGATCAATATCTGTAACATGAGCTGGGTTGATTGATTAGCAACCTGCGTTCATCTCCCTGACAACTATCAGAACATACTGATCAAAAATGTTGAGAGATAATGAAGTGGGTGTGGGGGGGGGGGGGGGGGGGGGGGCGCTCCCTGAAATGCACCAAGGAAGAATATTCCAAGACAATGATACACTGTACATCCACTGTCCCTCTTCAACAGCAAGACAAAATTGAACAATTCTGTCTGTTCCCAAGCAACGTTGTTGTTCCAGATACTGTTCATTTTTCACAAACATTATTCAAATATAACTTAAAAATAAGACTATCCTGCTATTGTTTTCTTTCTTGTCTATGTGTTTGTGTGTGCTGTGTATTCGCATACAACTGTATCAGTTTGTTCAAGGACTCCTAGTTTGTTTGTGTTTGTAACAATGCATGTGGGTGTATGTTAATGTTTTGCATTTGTGTGTAAATGTGATCATGAATGTCTACATTTTGTGTCTTACAATTTATTTATTAAAGTGTACAATGTATGCATTAACATCAATTCTAACAATTCAAACATCTTCTAGATATATTGTGATATATGCCCTAGTATTTGTAACAATTTCTACCCATGGATGAGATCAGTTGAGAGCAATGGCATATAACAAAAGGCACAACTGTCAAAAGACTGTCATTATCGCAGATTAAAGTCACACAGAATCTACACGGATCATTAACCAGAGCTCACCTGAATAGGATACCATATTAATCACCATGATTACTTTCAACTAATGACCACGGGAGGGGGTTATTATTATCAGTATCAACCAGTAAATATCCTTGTAATTCACCGATTACAGTTCTGAATAAACTACACAAGTCAACACTCAATGAAATGGAGGCAGTGACAAAGAATTAATAGTTTAATACATAGTTCTTGAAGTTTTACTAGATAGTCGTTTGCTACTAGATTTTGCAATCCCTAGATCTACAAGGCTCATCTGAGGCCTCTTTTCAAGATTGCAAGGCTTTTTATATAGTTATGTAGTTTAAACTGCTGTGCCTACAAATATACTTGCATACATTTTTAATATTCATATGCAAATCAAGGGGTGGGGCAACTCCCATTCAGTGCACCCTTCCTCACATTCTCTTCATTATGCTGTCCATACATACTATATATAACTATGGGGCCCTGGGTCCTATTGAATTGTCCACAATCTTTCTTGATTTCTTATACATTTTGTTACTTTTTGCTTGTCTGCTGTACTACAAAAGACTAATTCCTAGATTGACTAAAATGTTGAAAGACCTTTTATCCCTTTTTACTCTTTAGAATAATAAATACATGACTGAATTGTACCCCTTAGGCTTAAGAACTGGTCGGGCCCCAAAAATATTCTGGCAAGGATCTATGGAGAATGCATGTTATCCAAAAATCCAAAAGTCCTGAATGGGTTAACACACATGATTAACATGTTGATTGTGTCTAGGGAATTTCCTTAAATAGCATTCCTCTTTAACATAATGTTAGTTCATCCTTGAGACTGGGATAATAACACTCTTCAAAGTAATCCAAACAAGAAATGATTCTAGCTATCTTTTGATCAGTGTTCTATTGCTTCAGCTAAAAAGATTGTTCATGAATGCATTGCCCAAGAAAACTCAGCAATATTCATGCATTATTTAGCTTTTATAAGACAGGAAAAAGCTACATGTAGAAAGGAGATTTAGTCATTTAAAGACCCATTCAGGACTGGTCCACAATTCTCCATCTGGAATCTCTATGGAAGAATGCATAGTATACCAAATCAACTGTTTTTTAATGTGTTAACATAATGATCGTGTCTCTAGAGGGAATTACCTTCAAATTACATTCCTCTTGTAAAATTATTATATTTCATCCTTGAGTCAGAGATAACAACACTCTGAATTCAAACAAGAAATTATTCTCTATCTTTCGATTCGATCAAGCTAGTCATCAATGTATATGTTGAATCAGGGATATGGGAGTTATCCCTGGTTGAATACTCTTTGATTTAAAGAATGTATATATAGCGGTTAGCCCATATATCGGAAAACTGAGGTAGTAAGAGAGGGGAGCAACAGATTTAGCTTTCGATACATTCCAAGGCCTTTGAAGAGTATAGATCTATGAAGAAAATGGAAGACATTTCAAAAGAAACCTGAAGGAATTAACAGTAATTACTTTCTTCCCAGACAAGAAAATAAATAAGATAAGATAGTAAAGTGTAATTGATGGGCAAATTGCTTTGCAATTGCAGACTTGCGGTAGGATTTTCATCTGTGTTTAAGTGGAAAATGCAGCTATCCCTTGTCTTGCAGGAGTGGGAAAATATCTGATAAAGTGCCCTATCTTAAAGGTGGCATCCCGACATTGC